>CAJNJA010014819.1:457-12031 GCA_905231915.1 Symbiodinium necroappetens | reverse complement strand
GATTTAATATTAGTGGGAAGGGATTATCTATCTATCTATCTATCTATGTGTCTATCTATCTGTCTATCTATCTATCCGTCCGTCCGTCGGTCTGTCGGTCGGTCTGTGTGCCTGTGTGTCCGGCTGTCTTTCCGTCTGTCCTTACTAGCTATCGAGAAATCTAGCTGTCTAGCCACCTTGCTATCTCTCTACCTATCTATCTATCCATCCATCCATCCATGCATCCATCCATCCATCCTTCTACCTCATCGATTTTGTCTGTCTTTTATCACCATCTATCTATGTATCTATCTATTTACCTAATTATATTTAGCAATCTACCTATGTGTGTATCTAGCTTTTCAGGTATCTTGGTATCCGCCTATCTGTCTGTCTGCCTGTATCTATCTGTCTACCTACCTACCTGAAGACCTACCTACCTACCTACCTACCTACCCACCTACCTACCCACCTTCCGACCTACCTACCTACCTACCTACCTACCTACCTGCCTACCTACCTAACTACCTACCTACCTACCTACCTACCTACCTACCTACCTACCTACCTACCTACCTACTACCTACCCACCGACCTACCTACCTACCTACCTACCTACCTAGCTACCTACCTAGCTACCTACCTACCCACCTACACAATCGAACAAACAACCAACCACACCCATACAAGAAACCAAGCAAGAAAGCACATAAACAACCACATACATACATACATACATACATACCTACATACATACATACATACCTACATACATAAATGCATACATATATGCATGCATACATACATACCTACGAACATGCATAGATGCATACATGCATATATAAAAGACATTACAATACGCTACAGTACAAAACAAGACATTACAAGACAGTACAGTACAATATAATACAATAGAACATGGTATAGTACATTGCAGTACAGTGCTAACGAGTTACAATGCAACAGAATACCTAGAACATAGGTTTACATGAATACTTACCTACCTACCTACCTACCTACCTACCTACGTACCTACCTACCTACCTAGTTGCATACTTACATGATCATGCATGCATCCCTGAGTGCATAGGTGCATACATGCTTACACATACACATGCACACAGACAACCATACACATAGACATATATGTACACAAACACACTGCATGCTTCCTACATGTTACATACATGCATATGTATACATGCATAGATACACAGAGACATACCTACATACATACATACATACATACATACATACGTTACATGCAAACATGCATAGATGCATACATACATAAACATGCATACGTACATAAACATGCATGCATACGGACGTACATCCGTGCATGCATGCATCCATGCATGCATACACGCGCCCACATGCACACAGACACTTACACATCCACGCAGACACATGTACCTACACAGCTTGCCTGCCTACCTTCGGCGGCCTGCCTACCTGCCTGGCCTATTTGATTGCCTATCTACCTAGCTGCCAACCTAGGCCAACCTATGTACGTACATACAAACAAACATACATACACATGTAGGTTTACACCTGTGTCTTTTTGTTTTTGTCGCTTTACTTTCCGAGAGACTGGCTTCGCGCGTTTGGGTTTTGGGGTCTGAGTGGTATTGAAACTTAGGGCGGTGGCGAGATTCAGAGCTGGGGACATCCGACCAATCAATGTACAAATGCTGCAAGCTTGAGAACTCCTAGGGCTCCAAATAGCCCAAAGTAGGTCCTATTTATAGACTTTAGGCCCAAAGTAGGTACCATTTGCATACTTGGAGCCCTTGGGAACTAGTATGAATACGACTTCACTGTCACAGAAATCGTCGTTTCTATTATTAGGCTTCTATCATTAGGCACCCGCGAGCTGTGGGCGTTGAAGGCTTGTTTCACCACCTTCCAAACATCCTTCAGAGTAAGACAGGGGCGTTCTGTATTTCAACGGGATATGTGGGTATATGACACTATAGCTATTACAGCTATTGCAAGGAACCCTACGGAATCTTATCGATTAAGTCACATACTCGGAATCATGAAAGCTTGTTCCTCATGGGAACTAGCATCCCTGCTCCTCGGAAAGTATTTGTCTCCGGTGTCCAGCTCCTCTGACTCAGCATCGCTCTGACAGTCCAGGCCAGTGGGGGTGGGCAAGTCGGGCAGCTCAGAGAGACACCGAAAGCCCGACAGAGATCTGGTGATCATGTCGTCTAGCTCAGCTACAGGCTCCTCTGCATCGCAAGCTTGCGATCTTAGCTCTTCTGTGAGCTGCTGCAGGCACTCCTCGGCATCTATCTCGAAGCATGCGCAGAGGTCATCGTATCGGCGATCTTCCTCATAGAACTGCTGCTTCGCAGCCCTAAGCATCCTCCATCGCTCCAAACGCTCTGACTGCAACTCATTCTGCTCTGCGTCCTCAGCATAGTGCGCTTTGGCATTCTCGACAACATATGTGTGGAGCTTCAAAGTGCGAGCATAATGCCTGGGTTGTAGTTTAGTACGGCTCCCCGTTGAATTTATGAATATGGCCCTCTATAGGACGACAGGCCCAATCCCTTAACCATTAGTATCCCAACGTGCCGCGTACTTACTGGTCCAGCAGCGTAGGGGAACTATAGGTTCACCTTTGGGATTACATGGGGTTATACCCCTAAACACTAAACTCTAAAAAACGTATTAAAGATGGTTTAAAGGCTACCTACTCAACTACTGAGGGACACTAAACCCTAAAGCCCAAACTCCTAACTCCATATACCCCCAAGCCCCCAAACCCCTGAACCCTAAACTCCTTAGCCCATAAGCCCCTAAACCCCGAAACCCCTAAATTTTACACCCTAAACCCAACCCCATCCTTCCACTTGCCGACGAACCAGTCGCCCGGCTGGAGGTCTTCCACACGGGAGATCAGCTTCTTGTCCTTGCTTTTAGGGTGTGTAGGGTCCAGGGTTTAGGGGTTTAGGGGTTTAGGGTTTAGGGGTTTAGGGTTAGGGCTTCTGGTTTTGGGGTTTAGGGGCTTAGGGGTGTAGGGTCCAGGGCTTAGGGTTTCTGGTTTAGGGCTTAGGGGTGCAGGGTCCAGGGTTTAGGGTTTCTGGTTAGGGCTCTTTGGTGTGTAGGGTTTCTTAGGGGTGTAGGGTCCAGGGTTTAGGGTTTCTGGTTAGGGCTCTTTGAGAATGCCACACAAAACACGCACGGTAAGCATGCAGTCGTACAGCATACCCCTTTGTAAGACTCTAGAAATGGACGCAGGCTGAACTCCTAGGCCCTAAGCCCTCAAAACCCTAAACAGCTGACCCCCTGAACCCTAAACCCCATAGCAGCCACTTTTCTTGACATACTCTAAGCCCCGAACCCTACGTGAGAAGCCCTCAACCCGTAATACCCCTAACCTAAACTCCACAACCCCAGACCCTAAACCCTAGAATCCCGGACTGAATTGTCGAACCCCAACAAACCAATACAGGAGGAATACACCCCAGGCCCTAAACCCTAAACCCGACACCCCAGGCCCTAAACCCTAAACCCGACACCCCAGGCCCTAAACCCTAAACCCTACACCCCAGGCCCTAAACCCTAAATCCTGTGATGCTTTGCAGAAAGAGTCCTGAACCCAAATCTTCAGGAAGTCTTCGGCCTGCAGTTGTTCGGAGTTTCTATGGTTAAGAGGGCGTATAGGGGTTATAGGGCTCATACAGCTAATAGGGCTTATGGGGCTTATGGGGTTTGGAGGGTGCAGGTTTTAGGTTTTAGGTTCAAGTTTGCGGATATAGGGCTCATAGGGTTTAGGGCGCTTAGGGTATTTTGGGTTTTGGGCTTGGAGAGCCTAGGGCCTGGGGTTTAGGGGGAAGCCTCGAATCATTCAAAAGAGGGCTTTTGGTTTCACCACAGACAATTCGATAGAAACACCAAATACACTCACACACACACATATGTATGAATGCATATATATATATGTACATATACATACATATACTTACTATTACTTAGTTATGCATATATGTATATATATATATACACACACATACATCTCAATCACTCGTGCTACCTCTGCCGGACCATACATCGAAAGCCTGCCAAAGTGCCAGCTAGTTACCCGGCGCCCTGAAGGTTTTTGCCACTGTTCAGGTTTAAGGAGGTTACCCCGAAATAGAAGGTGACCTGGGTAAAGCAAAGTATGGCCACGGCCGACATACTTCCATGCCACTATATCTTGGAGGCGCTGGAGGTAAAGGATGTGAGATTTCCAGGGTTACGACTCTAGAAGGGCTCTAGAGGGGATTTATGAAGGTTCAGGGTTCTGATGTTTCGGATGTTGGTGCCTTATCCTTCAAGCCTTAAGTTTGGAGTTAAGGGTGTTCGAGTTGTAGGTTGGGGTTTGGCGTAGGAAGTATGGTTTGGGTTGAAGGGTTTCGGGTCTCAAGCCTGGGGCTTAGTGCTTTAGGGTCTCAGGATGGCATTCTGCAGCCTGGAGCAGACATACATTGCATTCTGCAGGTTGGAGCAGACATACCACGCAGATCAGACGCAGCCAAACGCTTTCAGACTGGATCGGGACGGGAAAAACAAAAGCAGACAGCAGAAAGCTTCACTGTTGGATCCTTCGACGATGTAGCGCCGGCCACGGGTAAATGGCTTGATCTTCCAATGCAGGCTCCGATAATGAACAAGGAACACAACCGCTTCCGATTGGAGCTATGGTCGAACTCGGATGACCAGGTAGGGTCGGTTCGACAAATGGACGAGATAGGCAGACAGGCAGGCAGGCAGACAGACAGACGGACGGACGGACCGAACGACCTACCGACAGACAGACAGATCAAGAGAGGTATTCTGAGAGACACATACATTAACGCACACATGCATGCCGAGCGACATCCACACCTTTGCGGACATATACATATATAACCAGGCCAGGGAAACTTCGCAGTGAAGTCTAGGAAAAGGGCAACTTGCTGATCTCGGTGGCAAGATTCCCTGAATATAGAGGCTGAATAGCTGGCAATACTATCCCAACCCTTTGGAAATTCATGCACACCGAACCTCATTCTGATTCACCTCATTCTGATTCCCATGCCGCTATATTGCGCTCCGAGCTCTATTCGGTGCCCTGAATGAACCAGCAGAACTAGGCCACGAAGAATCCTTAGGCCGCTATCGCTCAACATTGCCGGTTGCGAGGCCCAACAGCAACAGGGACTTTGCATGCGAATCGACGAGTTTAGCTCAAAGAAGATGTACCAAAACAACAACATGCACCAATCCCACTATTAAGTCTTAACCATTAGTGGACATGCAGGAGCAGGCCAAATAACTATTGCTGGAGATGCAAGAGCAGGCCGAATAACGTTTTAACAACAATAAAGATGATAAACCAACAATAACCATGGACAACATGATGATAACAAAACTAGTGGCATCATAACGGCAAGAATACATTTATCTATATATATATATGTATATGATGTGTATATACACTTAATTACCTATTTAGGAAGTACGACTAAATCAGCGCCCAGCCAGCCGGGGCCTTGTCCTCTTTGTGCCAGAGGTACTTAACTTCATCGAACTCCTCCTCCTGTCTGTCGGGGCTCATCTTGAATGTTCGGTTTAGGGTTTAGGGCTTAGGGCTTGTAGGTATACATCTAAGTATGAACTAAGCCTAAACCTGAACCTGAAACCATGGCTCTATCAGCATCCCAAAGTGACGTCGGGGGGCTTCGGGTTCGGGATTGTCAGTCTGGTGAAAGCTAGGGGTCGCGTCTGCTAAGGAATAAACGAGCAGACACAAACTTAAGACGATACTAGCCAGGAGTAGAGCGTTGTTTTCCTGCAAATGAAACTACGAATATGATGATGGAAACAACGGCTGCTACTCCGGTTTCCAGATACTTTAGTTCGTGGGGCTAAATGATTAGGAAACACTCCACCCTGAACCCTAAACCCAAACCCCAAACCCCTAAACTTTGTAATGCTGAGCTTTGAGCTAGGCTGTGAATCCCCTAAACCCTAAACCCTGAACCCTAAGTAAAGTCTACAGGCTTCGGGGTCAGGGCACGTAAAGAGGGGCCTTTATACGTAGAATATGGTTTTGGGTGTTCCTGTACAGGGTCCCTTTAAGGGTTCTATAAGGGCTATTCTGTACAGTAATGGCTTAGGGGTATAGTAAGATCATACATGACTATACCTATATATGGGCTACGCGGGGGCCTAGTATTAACCATTCCAATCCCAGGGTGGTCTCGGCGCGTTCGTTGTTGAAACCATATCATCGCAGGCCGGCAAGCTGAGGTTTCCTGGTCCGGCAAGGAGAACTTCTGGAAGGAAGTGTTCCTGAGCGGGGATCGACAACTCCTCCGGTTTTGGGCACCCCTAAACCCTAAATCTTGATTCCAGTGGTCCTGCTCCATAAGATCGTAGAACAAGGCAAATCCTTTCATGTGCAACTGCACCACCATACCCAGAGGGTCCATATATCTTAATATTATGGGATTAGGTCGCCAAAAACAGAATAAACATGGTCTTTTGGAACCTAGCTCCATAATGCTCATTCTGTATTAGTATACATGGACCCTCTGGGACATGTACGTATATATATATATACACACACATGTGTGTGCGTATCTTTCTGAAAGGCAGCAGGACAGACAGTCGGGCAAGCTTCATTAATTGGAACAGAGATTTGGGACATATGATGGGAAGTATATAAAATTTTCTATATATATATATATATATAGAGAGAGATACATATATATATATACATACAAATATATGCATGGACTATCAGAGGACAGTCTTTCTAATTCTCGGGGTTTCTGTACGAAAGGGAGAACTGAGACCCACAGTTATCAAAAGTTTTCTTGTGAAGATTTGGAGTTTGAATCCATGATCCGAAGTCACATTTAGGGCTGAGAGTTAAAGGGGAGAGCGTCAAAGGAATTCGTCGGAAAGAGGAGGGGTGCCCAAATGACGGTCCGTCCTGCGCACGACTTTGGATTCTCAAGGCTGGTGATCGGCTACAATGTGAGTTTAAGGTCTAGGGTTGTTACAATGTGTCTGTCTCCTGGTGGCGAGCAAACTGTTTCAACTGCCATGACTTCCGAAATCCGTCAGAGACGCTCAGGAATTCGAAGGCCAAGTCGTGCACACATCAGCTCCTTAAACCTCCCTTTCGCTGCACAGGATGATAAGGCGAGTTCGCTCCACCAGATCCCCAAGAATGCTTGCCAAGTATCAGCAAATACATCGTCAGATCTGGCACAGGGCCCTTGCAGAACCACCTAGGCCAAGCAGGGGCTTTGCATCTTGAATCGGAAATTGCAGTACCTTGATGTTAACATATAGAAAGACCTCAACAGAGTATGAATACTGCGATTCTGATTCCGCCTCCGACTTCTACCACAGTCAGGCTCAAGGGCAACAGCTTCCCTTAGTGGCACAAAGTCTTGTCCTAAGCTTCAGTCAATTCAACGGCTGACTCGTTCCACGCCTAGTTTTAGCATATCGTAGATACGACCTTTCTTCTGTTATTCTTGGTGGTACACTGCATCCACCTGCTGTGACTGACGCGGCGGATCATGCACCGTCCGGGGAGGACCGCATTCTCAGACACACAAGCACATGCCCCTTAATGAGTTAACAATGGCAATATTTTGAGCCAAGAGAGGAATGCGTTGGGTTCAGGGTCTATGCCCTACAAATGAAGCACGTCTATGGTTTTTGGCTCACGGCTGAAAGGGTTTTGCGGTTTGGTTTCACTGTTTTTGCTCGATCAGCATGCAGGCAGGCTTAGTGCTTCAGAATATCCCTCTGCCAGGAGGACTCTAGTCTGTCATCGGAAGCAAAAAGCATGTACCGGTAAAGAAATACCATGACCATTCCCTGTATATTTACCGTAGAACCTCACTCATCTCGAAACTCAACCTCTGAAACCCCCCGATTTACAGCGAAATCCCTGGATTTAATCCTGATTCTAAACCCGGTAAGCCCTAAATTGCCCGGAACATATGGATCCTACACCACCCCGGAAAGCCTTTGAAGAACTTCATGGAACCCTTATCAAACCCCATACGACACTGTTCTATTTAGTACTGCCCCTATGTCAAGACTGAACATACCCGGATAAAACCCTACAAACCTCGCAGTACCGAAGGAAAAACCCTCAAAAACCCAGAAAAAAGGCGCGAAATCCAGAGAGACCCTGCAAAAATCACTCCGGGGTCCCGCTCCTCTGCTTCTCCTCCTCAGACAACCTGAGAGCGCTTAAGCTCCCCGGCTTCTCGAGAGATGGGGGGTCCTTTAAGGGTCCTTTTCGGGTGCTATAGAGGTGATTACCAGTAGGTTTAAAGGGCTCCGAGTTTTTGGGGTTTTAGGGTGGTTCAGGGTTTGGGGGCTTTGCTTTAAGGATAAGGGTTTAGGGTTCGGGGGTGCCTTACACTATCATGGGAAAATCCGGTATACAAGATGGCAACCAGCAACGGTTTGCAGTACCTGCCAGTTTGAGTAGGCTAGTATAGAAATCATAGAAGTCGGCTCCTTCCAATGGTGCTTTTCAGAACAACTACGCGCAAACTAAATACCTTCAAGTGACCCTTTTCGAGAGTAAACAGTTTGTGCAATAAGCAACGTAACTGGCAGTAGGACTGTGGACCCATCCCAGCAGCCAAGGCCCAAACGAAATCCAGAAGTTCTCGGCCGTAACCATGCGGCGGGATGGGGATTTCGGAGTACCAGTGGTGCCCGAATATAAACCCTTCCAGACCAAAAAACAGTTCTGGGATGCTACATTGATAGAACCACCCACAGAGAAGTTGCCATGCAGTTGTTCTCAATTTTCCCATGCCAAGAAGCTCAACAGTTGGTGGATCCTGCTCCATTGGCTCCGGATCGTCTGCTTCCTTGGAGCACAAGTTTATGGCTTAATTAGGGATGCTTAGGGCCCGGGCTTGGGGCTTTTGGTCGCACAGATTTGTGATCTCAGGCTTGGGTCTTCACTGTTTCGGGGCTTACAAGGCTTTCAAGGCCATGGAAGCCCAAAAAAGCGCTCCAAGGCGAGTTTGTTTCCGGCTTGCCTGGGTTCCCTCCCCGCCTCTAAACCCCGAAACCTGCACTGCAGGGGTCGGCTCTGAGCTTGTCATTTTTGGGATGTGAGGACGGCTGGATACCTGGTTTAGGGTTTAGGGTTTTGAAGTTTAGGGTTTAAAGTTTAGGGTTTAGGGTTTAGGGGTTAGGGTTTAGGGGTTAGAGTCAGCTGGGCTACCCTAAACATACCAAGGGAAACACTACATCCTGAACCCTACACTGCAGGTAAGTCTCGTCATCTTCCTCGTCCTCGTCATCTTTCTCTTCCTTCAGTGCTCAGGGTTCTCGTAGCAGTGACGAATGCGTGGCCAGCTGGGCAAAACAAACGATCACATCCTTTCTTGTCGCAGCGGAACTGAGAGGCATGCCTGGTACACGGCCTCACATGGGAACCCTAGCTAGCAAAAGAGAAAAATAAACCGGTCTGCCCGTTCAACTGCACAACGGGGAGTCTCTGTTGAAGGAAGCCTTCACGTCCCAACCCTGTCTTGCTCCATTCCTGTACTGGATGACAGCGGCGTAGGCCCAAAGGGACTTTCCACATGCTTGGCACAGGAAGTCGGAAGTCGGAAGGCAAATCTCAGCAACTTGTCTATGCTCATGCTCCCAGCCTTCGCTGAGAGCACAGATCAACCCTAAAAGTGATAGGAAACTACGAGCCTCAGAGTTGGCGCAGCCGCTTCTCCCATTGCTGCTTCTGAAGATCTGCACCATCAAAGGCCGGGACGGGAGGGATCTCCTTCTCCAGCTTTCTTGCGAAGTCAATCAACATCGCCACGAGCTGATCGCAGGTCTCCTGGCTAAGGGCCACAGGTCCCTCCTGAGGCAGCTCCCGGCCCTGTCGGCGCAGCTCGCAGGCCTCGGCAAAGGACAGTAGCCGGGCATATCTTAGCACACCCGAAAGATCCGTCTTCTGTGAGACCATTGTGCCTGCAGGCGAGCTCAAAAAGGAGACGGCGAAGTGCTCCAAGCTGGAGACATGTCTCTTCGAACGATGTGGATCAACCTTCTTAGCGAGGAAGGCATCTAATATGGGGTCAAGCTTGGCGGCTCCTCCGTTTGCCCTTTCAAAGGGCTCCAACCAGTGCTTGCGGTACAGAAGCTCCTGCTCTTGCAAGGATAGACGCATGGAAGGGGCCTTGGTTGCTCAGCTCATAAGCTCCCCCAAAAGTGTACACCTTCAGTTTTGTAGTGGGTAATATTATCCCCCAAAGTGTAAAGTGTACTCATTCAGCTAAGGGGCTAAGACTAAGTTCCGAAGCAAGTCGGCAGCGCGGAAAGGAACACCGGGGGCTGGGTTGTGCAGCAAGGAACCCATTGAAAACAAGCTCTTCTCTTGCCTGGGTGGTAGTTTTGGGGCCCTGAAAAGAATTTATGAATAGCTACCTCTTTAGAAACCATACGGGAAATTCTAAAGCTTCCCAAATTGCCACCTAGTTGCAGCCATAGGAAGACTTGTGGGAACTCGATGTCATTCAGTATCTCACAGAAAGTAATCGACATCACATCTGGCGCCGTTCGGACAAGCCCTGCCAAAAGCTCTCCTTTCGCCGCAGCTCCTTGGTGCCTCTTGAGTGTACTGCGAAGCTGGTTGTCGAATATGCCCTTGGCTCGTGACTGAACCGACGTCGAAATGCTCGCCTCCTTTTCCTGCATGTTCGATACCTTGCCTGCCTGGAGGTACGCATAACGGACGATGCCTCCAGTAATGACACGGAAGAAAGGGATGCGATCCTCAAAGGAAGGCATCAAGATTGGCATGCCGAAGGCTTGGGCGCTACCGTCGTCAATCTCTTCTTCGCGGCCATGCACCTGGCCTTCTGCCCATTCATAAACCCGATTGGGATCCTTGAAAAGGAGTGCATTCAGTTCATGCACCAATGTCATGAAGCTTGCGCCACTTTCCACTAACTCGAGAGCAGCGTCTCGGAGCGAAGAGAGCAAAATGGAAGTGGTGGTACTACGTTGCTGCCCATCCAAGCACACAAGAAAACCATCGCGTTCCTTGAAGATTGCCTTTCCTGTTAGATGGAATCCCAGGGAGGTTTTGGGCGACATGATGTCGTTCCACCAGCCCTTGATTTGATCGTCACTCCAACAATACGTGCGCTGGAAGAGAGGG
Organism: Symbiodinium necroappetens; assembly: GCA_905231915.1. Taxonomy (NCBI): domain Eukaryota; class Dinophyceae; order Suessiales; family Symbiodiniaceae; genus Symbiodinium; species Symbiodinium necroappetens. The sequence goes on along the minus strand of CAJNJA010014819.1, from coordinate 849 downwards.
ATCACAATCTGACGAGGATCGTTCAGCAAGGTCCGGAAGGCCATCGGCTTTATTGTCATTCGGCTGTCCCGGCCATGCAAGCCTGGGCACTCATAGGCGAAATGCTGCAAACCACTCTTCGGCTGTGCAGCGGCCATCTTCCCCAGTCGAGGAGCACTGAGCAGCAAAGTCGGGCCAGGGTGATATAGGGGCCTTCATAACTATTTTTAATTATAGGGTTAAGTGTATATTCTACTACAATTATAATATAGGGTTTGGGGTATATTATACTATAATATTATACTAAGCAACCCTACATTCCAAGGCCAGACGCTGCGTGACCCGAGTCGATCAAACAACTTGCCAACGCTGCTCTTTACTCTTGACATTCTGTAGATGATATAAATCCTGCA
>CAJNJA010014818.1:181-12031 GCA_905231915.1 Symbiodinium necroappetens | reverse complement strand
GGACATAAGCATAAGCATTTTATCGGATATCCCTACCTTATTGGGGGATTTATATGGGATATCCCTATCTCAATTTTTGCTTATGTGCTTTTTGGGGTCCCAGGCGCAGAGTGCTGAGGACGTTGAGGGTTTTAGGGGTTCAAAGTTGTTCTATCCGGGCTTTCATATGAATGCACCACAAAGGGATTTTATGAGCCTGAAACCATATTTAAAAAATGAGGCCCTACATTCGAGCCCAACACCGGAGCCCTCGGAAAGCTTAAACCCCTACACCGCGGCAGGTCAGCATCACCCAAGAGATTGGCGAGGCCGCACAAGTGGCATCTTGCCTTAGGTCTCAGACGGGCTCAGGCTTCAGGGTTCGAGTTAAGAGGTTTGGGTTCGGTGTTCAGGGTTTAGCTTTAGGTTTGGGGTTTCAGTATTCTTTAGGGTTCGGGAATTGGGACATAAGTTGATCCCAGACAGCCTTTGCACGCCTAGCTCCTCAGAAGCCTTGCTTGATGCGTGGGCCACGTTTAACGTTTAATGTTGCGGGCTTCGGTGTTAATGTTTTGGGTTTAGGGTTCAGCGATGATATTGTCTGAGTCTCTTGATTGTCAGTTTCGTTCTTCTGACCACTTTGTGCTTGCGCCTGTTGTTGTTGTTGCTGTTGCTGTTGTTGCTGTGATGCTACTTAGTCGAGATTGGCGGAGATGGTAGTGGCAGCGACGGCCAAAGCGTCGATTGCGGTACTGTACTTCATCTTCGATTTGTCCAGCTGCATTCGTCAGAGATGGCTTTCATTGCTTGATGTCATTTGCTCTTCTACCCGCCATAACCAGCCCAAGGCCTTAGCCTCACGAGCAACCCTTATCAACCCGCAGTATCCTAACTGTACCTAACCGTGACCCTGAACTGGAAGCTGTAAGCCAAAAACCCTTAAACTGTAAACCCGAAACTACCCTAAACCCAACCAAAAACCCTGTCACTACCTACACACCCCACAGGCCCTTACAAACCCCAAGTCACCCTAAGCCCCACTTGGAGGTTCATGGGTAGTTATATAAGTCCCCTAATCTAGGTTATAACTATAGTTACCCTACTTATAACCCTACTTATAACCACCCACGCACCCTAAACCCTAAACCCCATAGATTCCTCAAAGGAACCCTACGTAGAACTACCCATGAACCCTAAACCCTAAACCCGCTGGATTCCCTAAAGGAACCCTACGTATAACTACCCATGAACCCTAAACCCTAAACCCTATAGATTCCCTAAAGCAACCCTACACCCTAAACCCTGTAATTAGATTCCTTAAAGGAACCCTAAACCCTAAACCCTGTAGTTAGATCCCTTAAAGGAACCCTAAACCCTAAACCTGTAGTTAGATCCCTTAAAGGAACCCTAAACCCTGCAGATCCCTTAAAGGAACACTACTTATAACTGCCCATGGAACCTCCAAGCAAGGACCCCTCGGAGCTGACTTCGGCGCTCTTCGGCGCCTCGGGAGCCGAGCTCCGGCCTGGCGCCGTGCGAGGAAAGGGGACCCGGCATTGGGGGGAGTTGCGGGTTTCGGGAAGAGGCTTAGGGTTTAGGGTTTGTTTATTTATTTATTTTATTTGGGGGGGGGGGTTTAGGGTTTAGGGTTTAGGTTTTGTTTGTTTTTTTTTGGGGGGGGGGGGTGGGGGGGCTGCAGGGGCGCGAAAGGCTAGCGGCTAGTATCACCAAAGAAAGGAGTGTCGGGGATGATGGGGGATGTTCTGCTCCGGCTTGGAGTTTGGGCTTGCTCCACACGGACTTTGACTCTGATGCTTTGACAGCCGTCCACCAGCAATACAATCGCCCTATGTAAAGCCTAAGCCCTGATCGGCAGTCCTTCGCCAAGAGAGATTCTGCTCAGGCATCGAAGAAGTCAGCGACTGGGGCAACCAGCGCTTGACTGGCACCCTGCATGCAGCAAAAGAGTTCTGAAATCATGCAAGCAGGTACATCTCCTTCCCTTCAAGCCCTGAATTCGATTCGCGTGCTGTTGAGATACTTGGAGCTCTAAGCTCGACTTGCACCTGAGCCTAGCTGTTCACTGCATGCCCTGTAGTTAGGTTTTGAGTTTAATTAGAGTGGTGATCCCAGTCCCTTGGCCCTTGGAATCTTGCCCATGATCAGGAATCCGCATCGACGACGACGTCGTGCGCTGCGACGTGGCGGTCGTCGCCATGGGTCCATGGTCGGTGTTGGCGGAGGCATTCCTGTGAGAGGGAGCCCAACACTCCTAACCTAAGGAGGAAGGAATGTGCTTGAAATTCGACTCTTGAAAGCTTTATGCCCTGATTTAAGACCCTTATAAACCCTAAACCCTAAGGACTTCTGGATTTGGTGAATCGCGAGGCGAACTTGGAAAAGTTTTGCCCGCCAAGTGTTCACAGTTCTGAGGCGGACCTAGTGCTTAACGAGCGTACTGTCGACTTGGAGGCGCCCTTGAACTCTCTATTGCTATGGTTGCTTAATGAATGTTACTATGATAATGATTGTCGTGATTGTTAATGTTACTATGATTATGGATCTTAGTGTTATTATTTTTATTATTCCTATGCCCTGTGAATAAACCGTCATGTGCACCAGGACTGGTTCCAGGGATTTCGCGTGCCGCTCCTCGGAACATTGGGCTCCATGGCATTCTATGTGTCCAGGCTAAAGCAACTTCAAAGGAGGCTCAAGTTTGGTGTGGGGCCCAATATAATGCTACTTTGCTGTTGCTGTTACTATTCTTATTATGCTAAGTTATCATCAACTATCATGATCATACAGATTATTATGATGATTATGGTTATGCTTATTATGAGTATTATGATGATATTGTTTAGTCTTATTTCTACTGTTACTACTAGTAGGTTTAGTGCTCGAACTATTAGTAACAACAAAATAACGGATAATATTCTTAGTAACCTAAACCTACATAACCCGTTCAATGCTGAACCCGAAAGCCTAAACCAAAAATCCAAAACCCCCGACCCAGACCTAAACAATTAGCCCTAAACCCGGCCGAAATACCTATACCCCAAAACCTTGCCAAAAATCACAAAGCCGTCCTAAAGTGCCCAAGCCTGACTTAAAGCCCGGAAACCCCAAAATCCTACGAAACAACTGCCCTAAGCATTGAAACGACCTTGTAGATCAAAACAGACTGGAAGCCGGACCCAAGTACGACCGTTGCACCTGAAAGACCCTTTTCGGACAAAATCACGACAATTAAGGGACTTTACGCTACTGCAAGAAATGTGGACCCCAGCCAGATCACGTAGAAGACCCTGGATTTTTTATACTAGACTAGATGTTAGATAATAGAACTTAGATACTAGATACTACATAACTTGAGATTGGATCCGCGTTACATACATACATACATACATACATACATTTATTTTGACTACTATGCTATATTCTGTTTTGTTATATATATATATATATTATATTGCATAGCATTGTGTTACGTTTTGTTCTTATTGCGGTCATTGCTATTGCGAGCCCAAGATTAAATGAGGCTACATTATGTTATATGATGTTTTATTCGATATTATATTTCTACATACCAGATTATGTTATGTTAAACATATTACATTATATTATTCTATGTGTATCATGTCATATTGAAATGTATTATCATTATATTGTATTATATTTCATTGTGATTCATTGTATTACGTTCTATGACATTGCAATACATTAGATTACATGATATCATATTATACTATAGTGTATTTCGTTGTCTCACATTATCCTATATTGTCTCATCTTCACGTTATCTTTCCTTATCTTATTTTTGCTTATCTGACCTTGTCTTGTCTTATCTTGTCCTATGCCATCTTACTTTATACCTTATGGTACTTTATACTATATTATTTGGTATCTTATCTTCTCTTATATGATCTCATATCGTATTTCTTTATATTATACCCAAAGCAGCTGCCACTAACGATCCTTCTTGGAAAGCTATTCTTGTTTGGGAATCTTAGCTCCCTGGCCTTACTGGCCTGCTCATGTCTACGCGACTATTCGGCGCAGCCGACAGACCACCGAAAATCAAAATTGTTCTGGCCGACGGGTCGGAGATGTTTGACCCGCCGCCGTGATCAGTTTTCATATCCGATGATGAGATACGATGATTTCAGTCAGTACCAGCATTATCCTCACAAGCACGAAGAAATCTGCACAATGTAATGGCTGGCTCTTCGTACAGGCTGCTGTGATCTGGCACAGTCGGTTCAGCTTTGGCCGTAGCCCCTAAACTGTGATCGAAACCCAACAACACCTCAAACCGACAATTCCGAGAGCAAGGATCGACCTGCTGGCAGCATTCACAGCGCCATCGCCATCTCTCAACAAGTGCCCCGGGGCATGCTTCAGCTTCTGGTGTGGTTTGGGGTTTCGGTGTAAAGTCTGGAGTGTTGACATTCCGGCCCGGCTTTGACATACCTTGGAATAGTCGTGGGATTGACGACCAGGGTCGGTCAACGATGAGCGGCTATCTGAGAGCTTACCGAAGGTCGGCAGAAGCGGACGTGCGCTATTGTAACATGCTACCGCACTCTTGGTGGAGTCAGCACCGCCTTGGAGCTTTGGCTCTCATGGCAGGATGACGAAGGCCGCGATGTCATGGTCACTGCTCGAGCTGATGGCAAGGCGAGGGTCCTGAGTTTAGGGGGTGTTGGGCCGGAGAGCAGGTGGAGTGTTTGGCTGCAGGAGGCTGCAGACAGGAACTACAGTGAAAGAGCGCGCGAAGATCCCGAGCAAAAAAGAAGAGAACATTAATACGTTGTGGAGGACGCAGCAACGGCCCTTTTTGATCTCACAAGACATTTTCGTGATCAGGTTGCCACATACGTGCGCATATCGCAGATGTATGTATGTGTATAACGCACATGTACATTTACATATGACAAGATGCCCTTCCATGCGCCGCTATTTATAGTGCTTCAATCTCCGATGGTGCGTCTCATCATGTTCTTAGCTTTTAGTCATTATACACCCCATTTAAGCCATGAGTTGCACAGTGCCCTCAACCACCTTATAAACCCAAGCTCCGCCAAGCCCGAACCGTCCTGGGCATTCGCTCGAGACCGCCGCTGCAGGTCACCTGCCTCGGGGTGCAGGGCGGCCACAAGGCTCCGGCGGGTTTGCAGTCGTTCATAGTTGTAGTGTGCCGTCTGTTGACCGTAAACGGATTCAAGTTCAAGCTTGTTTCTCACTCAGATCCCCAACGCTGCATGGGTTTCATGACTCCCGCGAGGTGCTGACTGGTCAGGACCTTCGACAACTCAACCCGGAGGACGTCATTTTCACTTGGCAGGGGCTGTCGGCACGGCCTGATTGCTTACGCCACATTCTGTGCTTTCAAGGATGTGCTTCCTGTCCAGGAGGATCTTGAGGCGCCCACGTCTGACATGCAACATTCCTGTCAGACACCCACTGGCCCTTGGACAGTAATCTTTCGCAGGCTGGTCGCAATGCCTTCGAGCGATTGTCGTCGCTGACTCGCGGTGAGGTTGCGGGAATGACATGTAGCAGCTTAGTGGTCGAGGGGTGCCTGCGCTTCAGGCCTTAAACCAAACTTTGCCGTGATGTAGAGTGCCAGAGCTAGTGGAGCTAGATTCCCCGGAGGCTCTAGCAGACTCTAGCAGTTAGGTTTCATGGTGACCACATTCACGGGAGACGGCTTGGCTTGTGTTTAGCTTCGTCGGAGGCGCCGGCCTCGATCGGAGCGGGCGTGCGTTCCGTGATGACGAACCGCGCGCCGATGCCACTCATCTGCAGATAATGTGGGGCGGGGGACATCCAGAAGTGTTCGTCGAATCAATGTGATTTACAGAAACTCGCGCAAAAACACGAAGTGAAATTTATGTTCCCGGTGCATAAACTGGAGCCTCACCTCTCAGTCCTTGACATTGAGTACGCCCCAGGATTGGACGGATTCCAGGCTACGGGGGCACGGCCTACGTGGCCTGTGGCCACAATGCTTACGGGCAGCTGGGCTGACAAATTCGGGGCTAGATGTGAAAGGCGTGGTCGGATATAGGAAGTTGACGGTCATGCAATTTCAACAAGTTGCAAAACGGATTGAGATGCATCCAACCGCCCGAGTGTGTCTTGAGGATTCTCTGTGGTCCCATCACAGGCAAGGCACTTGCTGAGGACAGGCGGGCAGAAGCCTTGGTCGGGGAAGTTGCATCAGCAAAGCGCCCTTTGAGATGTGCTTACTAAACAAATTTCCGGCCTCACGCTTATTCAATTTTGGGTTAGTTACACGATGCGAGGCTAGAGATGCGAATGACGTAGACAGACAACAGCACCCAAAGCCACACTACAGCAGACAGCCCATTGAGGCATGCGCGCATGGTGCAGTGATAGCTGCCATTTGGGGGCGTTTTGGAGTGATAGTTGGGAATTCACAGCTTGACCTCCAATGCCTTTTTCCGCACATTTTGCCGAAATTCTTGCAGACGACTGCCTCGATCTCGGTGAATCCTCCTTGGGCCCACACCACTGCCAGACCTCGCCTCGAAGCCCGGAGCCTGAAGTAGTTTCCTTTTATTAGTTATTACAATCATTATTATTATATGTTATCATTATTATTACTATGATGATCATCTTTGTTATTACTATTAATATTTATTACTGTAGGAGATCCTGGATGGGCATTCCACCTGCGTGGACCTGACGCCCTTCGATCCTGCGCGACATCAGCTTTGGTGATTTTCGGAGAGTAAGGGCGTGGGGTTCCCTTTTTCCCAGAAGCTTCCGAACTTTCAGTCTTAGGATCGTCCTTCTTAGGGCTTGTGGCTCTCGTTAGACAAGTTAGATGAAGAGTGAAGGGACTGGAGGCTGAAAGCTCGATGTAGTGTTGTTGCTTGTAAAGATGCCGGCCTCAGCAGATGCCTTCACCTGCTGAGTATCTAACTGGGCTGTGCAGTGTGGGACGGTGTCTCAAAATTTTCAGTCATTTTCCAGCTGCCCGGAGATCGGTTCAAAACTCATCAGCCTGCGGCATTTTCGACGACTGCGCCTTGCAATCTCCCTGAAGAAAGATGCCCCGAGATGCACGCGATTACCCTAAGTCCCATGAGCCACGGACCTGGCAAGTACCGAAGGTCGTACAGAAGAGTCGCAGGTACCCCCACCGGAAACAGAAGCATAATAGATATGTGTTTGTCTTTGTACTTGAGCCATCACGATGGTAGTATTTCGATTCGTCGTGATTCCGAACTACCACGTTTATCATGGTCATTGCTAGTGTTACTCTTGCTGCTAGTATTCTTATGATGATGGCTGCTACTGTCAGTGCGTTCTGATTCGGTTATAGCAGGTTACCGCGTCCCTAAAGCGGCCCAAGCAAAACCCTGACTCCATGACCCGACATCTTTCGTAGGAGTAACCAGGTCGCGACCAGGAGACTCCTCAGAACTTGGAGTTCTTTACGTCAACCAGGGCGGATGGGAAGGGGCTGTCAAAACAACGACCCGACAACCCCAATCTCAACAGGTTTGGACCTCTCTGTGTCTAGCTCCCTTTCGCATGCCGGCTTTGGGGTCAGAAGTCGGACAGCACCGTTGGAAGGCCTCAAAGGAGCAAGCTTGTAAAAACTATCACAGGCTGCAGGCATGTGGTGGCCACTTGTGCTCGGGTGCCGCAGACTCAAACCCTGAACCCTAAGCCCCTAAGCCCCTAAATCCTAAACCCCTAAACCCCTAAACCCTAAACCCCTAAACCCTAAACCGGCACGATGGCGGCTGCTGGCCAGTGTTTGGAGAGCCTGCAGCAGAGCCTGCAGCCCCTGTGGACCGTCTGTGGAGGCTCCAACCCCGAGGGCATTCTGGCGACTGGGCTCTTGTTCGTTAAGGAGTTAAGCTTCCATGGCAAGGAAATCAACCATCTTGTTTTAAGAATATATGTATATATATGTACAAACACACACACAGAGTCATTACGGTAAGTTGAATTTGAGTTTACGTTTCCTGACAGCCCCATTGAAACCCCCATTATGTCCCCGGGTTCGGCGTGTTACACCCAAGTTCCTCGAGAAGTGGCGCAGGTGAGGATCGGCACTAAACCCTACCTATAGTCTCCATTGTAGTTCCTTTTTGGGGTTACCTTTTAGGAGCCTTAACATAAAATGGGTTAAATCAAAAAAAGGAACTACAATGGAGACTATAAGAGCACCAGCTAAGGGTGGGGCATTCAAGCCTGTAACCCGAAAACCCTATACACCCCAAACCCGAAAACCCTACATCCTCTAGACCCCTAAAGCCCTAAACCCCAAAACCCTACAACCCTAAACCCTGCCAAACCCTAAACCCTAAGCCCAACCCCTAAACCCCTCAACCCTAAACCCCTAAACCCTAAGCAAGAGCTTCAGGTGAGAGTCGGTCCCGAGCTCCAGTCTCAAGCGCTCAAGGAGCGTTTGGGCGTGGGGGCCAAGGTGCGAGTTTCGGGTGCTTTAGGACTTTTAGGGTTTAGGGTTCAGGGTTTGGGGGTTTTAGGGCTTTTAGGGTTTAGGGCCTTTAGGGTTTAGGGTTTGGGGGTTTTAGGGCTTTTAGGGTTTAGGGCTTAAGGTTTAGGGTTTGGGGTTAAGTAAGGGTTTAGGGTTCATAGGGCTTTGTCGGCACCGAAGGTCAGTGCCACGGACACTGAAAAATACACACGTGAACAGGTTAATTAATGAAGAGGTCCCTGAAATCCGCAAGTTTAAGCAGACAGATAAGCTGTAATCAGTAAGTAGACAGAGAAAGAGGGATAGATAGTCAGATAGTAGTTCTGTCTGTAGGTAGGTAGGTAGGTAGGTCGGTCGGTCAGTCGGTCGGTTGGTAGGGAGGCAGGGAGGTATCAGGGCCCCTAAACCGGGACCTTTACTTGTCTGAGTACCACGCAGGTGAGACAGCTTCAGCTACTGAAGGGGCGGCTCGAATATCGGCTGGAAGAAGGACCTAATAGCTTGTAGGTAAACCTTTAACCTTTTGGGGTTTATAAAATCCTACCATACCCGAAACCCTAAACCCTAAACCCTACACCCTACCATAATTGAAAAGGTTAACCTTCTTTGGGGCTAGTCAACCCCTTCAGAGGACAAGGCCCCAGCTCTGGCTGGGTTTCTGTGGCCCTCGCCGGGAAGGAGCTCGTGGTCCGAGCCGAGGAGGCGCCGGAAGAGTCTGGCGACTGGGATCTTGTTAAGCAACCTTAAGACTAAACGGCTTAGGGTTTGGGGTTTAGGGTTTAGGGTTTGGGGTTTAGGGTTTAGGGTTTGGGGTAACCTAAGTTGCTGCAAGAAGCAGAGCACTTGAACTAGCTAAGCTCTTTAACCAAAGACCCCCTGAGGAGATGAGGAATGGGAGGTTGTCGGAGGCACCAACCCCGATGGCATTATTGTGAGGACCGGCCGAGAGCTGGGCTCAGCCCCACTGGCTCTGCGTCTGGGAATCGGCTCCAGGCTCCCGTTACCATAAACATGGCCACCATCATAAATAGGAGCTCAATAAGAATAGTAGTGACTTAGTGAGTATGACTATACCCAACGCTGGTGATGATTTCGGTGGTAGGGATTTGTAGTGGTAGAGAGAGCAGTTTGCTTGTTATGAAACTTGCTACTGTTATTGCGCTGTCATTCTGACAATTGGCTCCAGGCTTCGTCAACTCGAGCTTTGCGAGGGCCGCCTCTGCTTCGAGCTTCTCTCGGGCGAGGGGCCTCGGCGTGGATGGGTCAGCCTGCGTGCCGCAGGCCGCGAACTGGTGCGTAGGAGAAGGGAGCCGGAGGAAGGGGCAACAGAACCTTTGCTCAACACTGATTACATGGGAACTCTGCGTGGGGCTTGTCGTGGCTGCCAGCGCTGCAACCTCTGGAGGTTCACCTCCCTTTCGTCGATCGAGTGGGGTGGCCCAGACACAACCACGACGATAGACGACCGCAGGCACGCCTACGACAGGAAGATGCGGGGCTACCAGGAGAAGCGTCGTGGCTTCAGTGCTCGGTGCCAGAATTGCCGTTGTCCTGCTGAGGAGCACCTAGACTTGTCGGGCTGGCTGTGTGCGGTGCAGAAGGCTGCACGGCCATTTCGCGAGACCTACGAGGAGGCGATTCGAAAGGATCCTGCATATCGGCACCTCGGCCGAGCCGTTGGCAGTGCCAAAACTCGGACACTGCCCAGACATGCTACAATTCCCGCAGCCGCATTGGAATGGCCCGTTTTCGACGCAGCTATCTACCTTCTGTCCCTGGGTTTTTTCGACCCGCGTCTGCACGGACGGACTGGCCAAGGAGACCAGGGTCTGCGAGACGCACCAGGCAAGCACCTGGTGTCTGTGGTTTGCCCGACCAGCGAGAAGCGACATAACTTTCATCCACTTCTTTACGAGAACTTCCGTACACAGAGCTATGAGCCGAAAGAGCTCATTGTGGTTGACACCGGGTCTCGACCCTCGCCCTTTCTCCTTGACAAGGTCCAGTCTGACTCAAGGGTTATTTATCGACACTTCACCGTAGACGACTCTCGCGACACAGACCCCATGTCGGCCGTCTTAGTGAACGATGGCCTCTCGCTTGTAACGGCCGAAGACGTGAAACGCAGGCGCGGCATCTGCTTCAAGCCCAAGACGGGCTGGTCCCTGGGATTTAAGCGTAATCTTTGTGGCCACTTGGCCCGAGGTGTCGTCATCGCACACTTCGACGATGACGACTTGTATGCTCCAGATTATCTCTCGCGCATGGTTGAAGCCTTGTTCAGCGCATTTGGAGGCCAGCTGGTTGTAGCTCCGGCATTAAAGGCTGCAGCCACGCTTTCGGAGTGGCACATGATGGAGGTCAAGGAGCAACAGTTTGGCTTCTTCGACCCGAAGACCGACCCCTTAGTGGAGGCTCCCATGCGGGAGTCTTTTCAGTACGGCTATGGGTTCTCCTTGGTCTACACCAAGAGCGCCTGGGAAACTGTACCCTTCCCGGACGTGGAGTGGTCAGAGGATGGCGAGTTTATGGGCCGCCTGCAGCTGCAGAAGATTCCGATTCAGCTGGTGTGCTCGCGAGACTGCCATGACGGTCTGGCAGCACATACACACCATTCCGACTCGACCAGTGGCGGCGAGATGTGCGGGAATGTTCGCCTCGGCTACGCCGTGCCAGTCCCAGATGCCTTCCGGGCCCTGCTCCCCGTGGCCCGCAAAGTGGCTCTCGACACCAACGTCCGTCGTGGCTCCCAGCACCCTCTGCGCGCCGAGATGCATCGAGTCTTGGACGGCTTCGGCCAGGCACCGAGTGAAGTGCGTTGGCATGAGAAGGAACTGTTCCTGAAGCGCAACCCCGACTTCGGACAACGCCCGCCTGCGACGCCGCAGTACAAGGAGTGGAGTGGCCAAGTTCGAGGTGGCTTCGGATTCGGGCTAAGCTACCGCGGACCTTGGCTGAGAGTCTCTTAACACTGTGCTTCGAAAAGAGAGCTGACATTCACCCTTTACCCTTCAACTCCTAGGTCCCAGGTAGTATTAGGGAGACCCCTTGAAGGGACCCTTCCTTGACCTTACATCTGGCTCCTTTACAAGGGACCTCTTAGTTAGAGGGTCTATATCCCCCAAAATTTCCCCCTCAAAACCCTCAACCCTAAAACCCAAAAGCCCTGCAACCCTAAGACCCCTAAACCCTAAAACCCTGAAGCCCTAAACCCTAAGACCCTAAGCCCCTAAAACCCCAACCAAACCCACAAACCCCGAGGCCCATGGATCCTCAGGGGCTTAGGCCCTGGGGGGACCCCGAAGCCCCAACCTCGAACCCTTATCATATAGAATAGGGTTTAGGGTATTGGGTTTAGGGTTTAGGGCGTTTAGGGGGTTCAGGGT
>CAJNJA010014817.1:1728-12032 GCA_905231915.1 Symbiodinium necroappetens | reverse complement strand
GGGGCCCGGCATACCTTGACTAGAAAACAAGATATGCTCCAAAAGTAAGGGTTTAGGGTTTAGGGTTGAGGGTGTAGGGTTTCGGGTTTAGGGTTGAGTGTGTAGGGTTTAGGGTTCAGGGTTTAGGGGTTAGGGCCCCCCCCCCCAAAAAAAAAAGAATGGGGGCTCCTGTAAGAGTTCCGCAGTGGTTCTAACAAGGGCCCCTGTAAGGCTTCTAGATGGAAGGGCTCTATCGAAGCTTGGTAGCTTAGTAGCTTCAGCACGTTAGCGTAAAGAAGCTGAGGCTTGATAAAAACAAACAGAAGCTGAGGCTTGATAGGTTTGCAGATTGGGGGTTTGGCGTTTAGGGCACCAGGTTTGGGCATGCAGGCTTCCAGAATCCAAAGACTTCCAGGCCTCCCCCTTGGGCCCAGAGTCTGCAGGCAGCGCCACCTCGGTGACGGAGAGAGGCGAAGAAAGTGGGGGTCGAGGATCTCACACAGGGTGGATGATTGAGGAACGTAGAAGCTTAGGAAAGACACCAGGTGAACACAGTGTTTTCGCATAGAACTCTTGACGCGAAATCGGCTATAGAAGCTGACAGCTGCACAGTACACTTCGTTGACATGCGGTGCTTTCACCTCCATCCAGAGCTCGTAAGAATCAAGTGCTCCAGACGTTACACATTCAGGGCAGCTGCTTTTTTCTTTTTGCGACACCCTCAACCCTAAACCTTAAACCCTAAACCCTCGAACACTAAACCCTCGAACCCTAAACCCCAAACCCTAAACCCCCTAAACCCTCAACCCCGAGGAGCGCTGCTCTTTCCATCAACTCGAGCTCCAGGCTATGGCGGCCTTGATCTCTTCAGAGAGACCGGACCTCTTCGGTGGGTTTTCGGGTTTCACCTAGGCTGCATGGAAACAAATTATTAAAACAAATTACAAGGGTACTGTGACGGATTCGTGTATCTTAAGCCATGATTATATGAGGTCCTGAGGGGATACTATCCCTGATTACTCCGATCCGTAATTGCATTAGGGTGATGAGGACGGCGAAACTGCCGACAACGACAACGACAACGACGCACACCAGCAATGAGAAGAGCAACAGACATGGTACAACACTGACCGACCATGAAACATCATTACCATCTTTATGGTCACCACCAACCCGACCATCATCATGAAACAAGCGAACGAACAATTCCAAAGGCAGATGCGCACATACACACACACACACCCACGGCAAGAACGGAAATGCTAATTGACAGCTCAAGGTACACCAAATATGAAGAATAGAAGAAGAAGCATAACGCATTGGTATCCATTGAACTGAGTATGGTCACGAGCAGCAGTGATGCTGTCATGACATGGGCCATGTGTCCAAGTGCAGCTGTGAAGAGAAGGCTTTGGGGTTAGTGGTTTAGGGTCTGAGAGTTACGGTTTCAGGTATACTGCAACCACCGCCTACCGCGGGTGGCGCTAGTCGTCCTGGTCATGGTGGCGGCGGTGGTTATGGCGGCGGCATTGATGCTGTTGCGTGGTTTTGCCGTTGGCCGTGGCGGTGGGTAGCTTTGGCGATAAGATACTACTCCTGTCATACTTGCGCAAGAAACACCAGAAAACGGAATGCATTTAGGCTTGGACCATTCGCCTTTAGCAGCGCCGCCGAAGTACCTTTGACGCGAGCTGAGGACAACAATCCCTGGCTACTTACGATGCCGCTGCGGCATATTCAAGCAAATACACCTCGCGATATAGGAGGAAGGCATTCGTGCGAGTTCCTTAGCAAGACTCACACTGCTGGTCGAATCATCCAACAGCGGGCACCCCAAGCTGCGCCGCAGCTCTGCAAGCGGCCGCCGATCCTCCAATGCGACGGGTCGGCCACGGAGTTCTGGATGTGTAAGCCAGTAGAATCCGCATGTGCCCCTTGTTGAGCCTAGATCCAGTCTCAGGTCACCCCCAAGGTTTCCCCAAATGCTCAAGGTGGGTCAATCTTCAGTCCAGCCTCCCGGGCTGCCCCATAGAAGAAGACTGGCACCTTTGTGTGTTGGAGCTGAGCATACTTGGCTGATGAAGCAAACTACTGGCAGAGGCCATGCAGGCACACCAGAGATATGGACTACAGCATCACTGCACTGCGCAGGAAAGCTGTGAATGACGCCCTGTGCTCAGAAGTTCGCCTGCCCCCTTCTGTAGACGACAAGCCCCTAACTGCATGGATGTACATACTTACTTGCAGACAGACAGACATACAGACAGACAGATCGAGACACATGCTCATATATTATGCATGTGTCACGCGTACATGTAAAACACAAATGCGCACACTGCATGCACGAGGGCTTTCCTGGCAGCGGCCTGCCCACCCGCACACGCATGCACAACGCATACGCGCACCAACGATCCGGGGCCTTCAACTCTCCACCCAGACCGCGCCCAATCTCCAGGGCCATAGCCGCGGCCTGGCTGGTGCTTCTTGAAAAAATTTCCAAAAACGGAGCCATGCCTTTGTCGATGCATGAGGGCACACTAAACCCTGCTTTTCTCGCTACATGAAGGCATCCAGGTCATCCGCAGACTGCGCCGGCTCCGCTGGCGGCTCTGGACCTAGCAGCAATGTGTTGAGGTATGCCATGTCTAGCAGCTTGACAGTGCGGGATTTCATGTGTCTGTTCCAGTCACTCCACTCAAAAAGGCAACGGCCCAAGGAGCCTGGGGGCTGATGCAACGGGCGTTCGGGAGGGAAAGGAGTGATTACTTGGTCCCGAAAGACCGCAAACGTGTGCAAACGAGGACCAGAGGACACATGCCAGCGAGTGACCGGTCTCGGATCCGGATGCATCTGCTGCCTGGCAGTGACAAACGACCTGCTGCCTGCTGCCTCGTGCAAAGCTGCAAGACACGGAAGAACCCCTATCATTGAAGCGACCACCGTCTGGAAGGCGTGCATCGAGAAGAACTGCACCCGCGAAAAAGTCTTCCCTATGTTGTCAGGAGTACCCAGCGAGATCACTACTCCTAGTAAGAAGGCGGCGGATGTTCTTGCAAATGTTTTGACGACGTCTCTTTCATACATTATCCAGCTTACCACCACCACTGGCAACAGCAACTCACTCTGGTAAATTTGGACGGATGATGCAACCCAATCTCGTATATACAGCGGTGAGATTATGGTGGTGAGTAGTGCTATGGCTTTCATACTTGTCCGTTGTGGTCGTGATGCCGTTGCGACTCTGACTTTGGTTGACATAGCACGAGAATCAGAATCAGCAGTAGTACTGCTATCCCATGACAGAGCTGCACTGAATACAGTATACTGACGGCTGCGATGATAATAATAATTAATTCGTACTAAATTCTGATCATGATTTTGACGATTATGACCGTAGTCAATACAGAACTGGTCGACGATAACCTCCAAGCCTTACACTCCAAGTTTCAAGCTCCAAAGCCGGCATGGAACCATGGACCATGGAATCCTAAACCCAAACTGAAAAACAAAAACTGCTGAATATCCTATTAGAACCCTATGCAAAACCCCTGTCCCGGCGCCTATGCCCCTCTGAAACCCTCTCGAAACCTTCTCAAAGCCTCTCTCAAGACCCGATCACAATTCTTTCTTGTGGCCTCCTTCCGGTGCTCCTCCACAAGCGTCAGCATCGACTGGAGCCATGGCTCGTAGTCCTCAGCGGGCTACCAAGGCCAAGGGGTCTTATTGGGGTTGTCTTTGGCTTTTTTTTGCTAAATTCGGGGCCTTGTCGGGGCTAGGCGGCTTTCTTTTGGTTGCCTTGGTGATTTATAGGGTTTGGGGTTCGGGGTTCTTCTACAAGATGCTGTTCGAGTTTTGAAAAGCGTCGGGAAGGTGTAACGGGTGCTAATGTTGCTTTCAAGGATGTTAACAGGTATCGCGGGTCTAGGATTGAGGCTACAGCAACGTGAGGAATTAGTGCTGATGTGTAACCCCCTTCACTTTGCGGTACAAGGAACATACCACAAGTACGTAGCTTAGTGTACATCTGAAGGCCATGCAGGATTTTTGTCCAACAGCCATGTCAGCACCTGATCGGCACACGAAGGAAGTCGCGCAATCAACACTGCCCTCAAACGGAAACTGAGCGGCCGCCATGTTCAGCATCAGCTGCACCATCACGGCAGCCTGCCGAAACCCGAAAACCTGAAATTCAAGCCCTAAACCCAGAGCCCTCAGCCTAAATCCTAAGCAGGGAACTTAAAACCAACCCATAGCAAAATTCTGATTTCATGTAGAAGCCTGATTCAGAAACCCCTCCCCTCTATAGGGCCTATAGTCGGAATACTTTCGAGGCTCTTGAAGCAAGGAGGCTTAAGCATCGGAGTCTACAGTACGATTCATGTCCAGCGCTTGAGTGTTGAAGACCGTGAAGCTGAACCTAAACCAACACACCCAACACAGGACCGCTCCCTCAATCTGCCCATCCAGCAGACAGTCCAATACAGCTGCCTTGCCTGAATAGCATATTGTTACTTATGAAGCGTTTGATAGCCAAGCACTTATATAAACCCCTCGACCAGAACCCAGTTTAAAATTGTACCAGTCCGTAACAGAATACATGGCAGAGGCTCTCGGGTCATTTCCCTTCTAATTGGAGGTTTGGGGTCCATCATAAGAGCCTTGTATCAGGTACTGCAATGGGGGGGGTGCTGTTAGTACTTCTGGCGACCTAGATTCAGCTGTTCACAATCAGAGTGGGGTTGGGAGGATTACACTATACTAAAGTATATTCTCATAGGGATTGCCTCTAAGATGAAGGCCCAGCTGAAACCACGGCGCCTGAGGCTCAAGTAGGGGGCAAAATACACCCTGATAGTCCCCCAACTTACTGAGAGTCCTGAAGGTACTTATACTCCCGAATATAACTTATAGTCTCATATACTTCTACTCACCCACTTTTAGTATCACATGAGGTAAAGCCCACTTTTCGTCCCCCCATAAACCCTAAACCGTAAACCCTGTAACCCTAAACCCTATAACCCTAAAGCCCTGTAACGTAACCCTAAACCCTAAACCCTAAACCCCAAACCCGAAACCCCAGTCTCATGGTTAAGGCCCTGGGAACCTGGGGGTCGTCGCCGAGGTCGGCGGCCTCGACAGCAGCGCCGAGGCCCTGAGAGGTGGGTGCAACATGAGGGCCGTAACCATTCGACTGGGGCTTAGGGTTTAGGATTTTGGGTTTGGGGTTTGGGGTTTAGGGTTTAGCGTTTAGGGTTCGGGGTTTAGGGTTTGGGGTTTGGGGTTTAGGGTTTAGGGTTTAGGGCTCTTCTTGGAAAGGGTTCTTGAAGAGGTATGTGGTATATAAGGGTTAGTATAACGGATACAATGGGTCTTTCGGAGTGTTTAGTTAACAGAGGGCCCTTTGGTGATTCGACAAGACAGGTTCCTCATAAGAGTTCCTCTATTCCGGGAGTTTGGGGATCTAGGCCCGAAGCCACGTGCCCCGCGGATTTTGAGGGTGCTTGTGGCCTTTGTAGGAGCCGTTCATCTTTCAAGGAGAGCAAGAGAGCCGAGGAAACTCCATTGCAGTTCGATGCCCCCAGTGGACGATCTGACGAGAGAACTGTATCTGGACAGAAAATGACGAATTTTTCTGGTATGGAGCATGGCCCCCACCATGACGACAGTTACCATTGTTGCACGACTGCGGTCATTCTGAAGATCGCGCGGCTCTTGCTGCTGCGACTTGAACCTAAACCTTAAACCCTAAACCCTAAACTCTAAACCCCTAAAATCCCTAAACCCTAAACCCCAAACTCTCTGAGCCGCAATGTAAGCCCTTGCAAAACCCTCTAAACTCTCAACGCGCTTAGCCCGTTCCCTATAAAGCCCCATAGGAACCCTATAAAGCCCTATATGAATCCCTATAAAGCCCCAAAAGGAGCCCCCTATAAAGCCCTATATGAAACCCCCTTATGAAGCCCTCACAAGCCTCAAGAACAAAAAAAAAATCCACTACTATAACGCCTTCCACAAACCTCTAGAAGCCCCCAAGTTTTTGCGCCTCCAGGTCAGAGCCTTGGAGAGCCAAGAAGGCCTGAGAAGGGCAGAGCAGGTCTAGGACATTTTCAGGTGGGTAAATACCGTTATGGGAGCCTTATAGAAGGTCTATATACCTTATAGAAGCCTTACAGAAACCCCATAAACCCTAAACAGGTGTTATCAGGGCTTAGGGCTTAGGGATGTTCAGGGTTTTGGGGCTTTAGGGTTTAGGGTTTTGTCAGAACTAGGGTGTAGGGATGTTCCCGGATGGAAGAGCTAAGCATCGTGAAACCTCAACAAAAGCAAACGCCCAAACCCACTTGCCACCAAGCCCCCTGTCAAAAAATACACTAAAGTAAAGCTTCACACGCCCCCTGGCTCCCTTTAGAAAGCCGTTTACATCCCCAAGAAACTGTTGTTATAACCATATTCGTCGACAGCCCCGACATGCTGCTACGATTATAGTGTGTTAACCATCCAGGCCCCTGTGTTGCACGAAACCCGCCTAACACCAGGGATAGGGTTTAGGGTTTAGGGTTTAGGGTACAACCAATCTGCAAAACCCCTTTAAGAGCCCTGAAGAATCCTCCTAAACACCTACAGAGCCCTCATCAAGCCCCATTCTAACTGTCCAGGGCCGCCTCTAAACGGCCAGAAAAGTCGGCCACGAAGGTTTGGTGGAGCTCTGTCCAATCCTCTCAGCGGTTCTTTGAGCCAGGAAACGTCGGGACTCAGGGAAGTTGTAGGGTTTAGGGTGTAGGGTTTAGGGGTTTAGGGGTTTTGGGGTTTGGGGTTTAGGGTTCACGAATCATCGGCAAGCTGAGGACAGTTGAACGCGTGACCATGAGGGCAAGACAAAGAGAGGGAGATATGCTCATGGAATTGTCAGGATGCTGATATGGCCCTTATTCCTCAACCCTTGAGCCCGAAAACTCTGAACATCTCTAAACCATAAGCCGTAAATCGGACGGTCCAGGCGGTGCTCTTCACCACCCATGTCGAAATAGTTTCGAGCTGCCTCATCTGTGGGCAGTTGTTTCTTGGACCATAAGGGTCACAGTAGATTCGCAATGCAAGGGCTTGAATAACTAGTGAGATTGCTTTTTTTTGGAGTTCCGAAGGTCGTATAAGATCACTGTAACTTTCAAACCCCGGACCTCAGACAAAGAGCCTGGTGCTGTAATCTACTGGTAACCCTCTCTCGGACTCCCAGTATAGTTACAGTTACAGTAACATACCCCCGAGCCCTACTCGAATCATCAAGGCCCATAAAGCCTGCCTACTATTGCAACATAATTTTATAAGGACCGTAAGACAGTACTGACTGCCACATACTCAGACCCCTACATGAATGGATCCATGCTAGGTTTTGTCTTGCTCGAAACGAGATTGACCGTGACCTCAAAGAAGTCGGCATGCTGGTCAGCGAAGGCAAAAGCCTCGTCTGCAAAGCCGTCCTTGTAAAAGCCGTGAGGGATTGAAGGGTTTCGAACCCATAAACCTTTGCGGTAACCCTCAAAGCAACCCAGATAGTGGCAGTTATTGCACCCCCTATAGGGCCTATAGAAGCTCTTTGAGTAACCCTTGCAGACCGATCAAAACAAACCTACAGAGGCAGAATCGGAGTGCTCTTGACCAGAGAATGTTCGAGTCATTCGACCTCGGGAAATGCAAGACCTCAGAGACAAATTTCCCCCCTCTACTAATCAATAGAACCGGATGTTGAAGAGCAGCAGCAGTAAGCGCCATGTCAAACACAGCGAACATTGACAGCCACAAGACTTCCAGACTTACGCTCAGCACTGCTTGCCGGCTACAATTCTTCGCATCGGAATCACAGGTACTGTTGCTCTCGGGGTTCTCGTGATGTTCTTTGAGGGATTCCTGCAAGGTGTCCCTAAAAGTGTCCCTACTGTAGGGGCCTTAATAGTTACCAATACTATTTTTTGGGGGCTCCTCATTATAATTATTTATATAATGGGGCCCCAAAAACCCTCTTCTAGTCATTAAGGCCCCGTGTCCCTACAAGATCGCCTCAACCCTCTCCTGCGCATAGAACCAACGCTTCACCTCAGCCAGCAGCACCTCCGAGACCATCCCGACGCCACGCCCCTGGGACGCAACAGCCTTGGAAGCAGCAAGACAGCAGGTTAGGGTTTGGGGTTTAGGGTTTCGGGTATAGGGTATATATAGGGTTTAGGGACAGCTAAACGCAAGAGTTCGGCGATCCCAAACCATTGATCCACCCCTTAAGCTCCAAAGCCTGCACTGTATACACCCTAAACCATGTGAGCACGTCTAGGAAATAACAGAGCTCGGGACTGGAGACCGGCAGCTGAGGGAGGTTTAGCCCTGGAAACAAAGGCAGGGCCGCAGCGTTCACAAGTTTTCATCTAGCATAGGGGGGGCATAATAGTTAGCAAACAGGCTTGGGTTATATTAGTTAGTTATATTATACACCATATTCTAACTCTTGCTTTTGGAAATTATATTTCTATAGGAACTACAGGGGAAGAATGCTACTCTTGCTTTAGGTCCAGGGCACGGCTGCACCTCCTTTTGGACCTTCCTGAGCCCCAAATAAGTTCCCCTGCATCCAACACTCGACGACATCCCGAACACGAGTGCAGACTAAACCCGTATCATCCCTGGGGTTTAGGGCATTTAGGGGCTTTGGGTTTAGGGGTTTAGGGGTTCTTTTTTTAGGGTTTAGGGCTCATAGGGTTTTGGGTTTTGGGTTTAGGGCCCCAATCCTCCTTCCTGCGTCTTGCGTGCACCCTGCCGCTGGACTCCTTCACTGTCTGAATCACAGAGCCCGCCCAGCTCTCAGTACTCCTGAAGCCCCAGGCACCCTGAACCCCCAACATCTCCTTAAAGCCTGATCGAGGTCGAAGAGGATCCTCGAAAAGCATTTAGGGTTTAGGGTGTAGGGGTCTAGGATTTAGTAGAGGCCTGCAGCCACCAGCAGGCAGCTGCCGCGCGAGGGGCAAAAGCGGACACATCGCAAGGGATTCGAAAATATGACGTTGTCACCTGGACCTAAACGAAATCCATTGTCCCAAACCTATAGACCCTAAACCCTAAATTCAACAAAACGAGAATGCCTCTGTGATCAATAGCCTGGGAATGGACCAAAGGGAGCTCTTCGGCCTACATTCGAGGAGGCTTTGCGGGTTTTGAGGGGTTAGGGCGTCACAGTTTCAGGCGTAGGATTCATGTTAAGCTTGGGGCTCGGATGTGTGCTTTCCGGCTTGTTGGTTTTTGTGGCTCAGGGCTGCTATCCTGTGTTCTTCTGATCTTCTCCTCCTGCGACAGGCTTGGGAACTGAGGGCTGCGGACGGCATGAAGAGCAGTTGTAGCGGAGCCGGTAGGTGCTCCGGCAGTGCTTGACATGTGTCCCTTCTCCAGCTTGCGGAGTCTTCGGGCAAGTTCGGGTTTACCTCAGAGGTGCAGTCTTATGGGAGGTGTTTCAACCCGAAACCCTAAACACGGAACGGAAGCCCCAAAGCCTCGTCGCAAGTCGCAGCTCCAAGCGGGTTGCAAGCGACATGGTCCACCACGCCAAGTCGGGGGTGCGTCCTGGTTGCACTGTTGCACTACGAGGCTTCTTGGAAGAAGGCACACTAAAGTGTAGGAGTCAGAGTTTGCGGTTACCGTCTTGCTGCCATCGCTCAAAATCCGGACTGCCGGCTCAGACATGCTGCCAAGATGTGGAAGTAATGCTCCAAACAGAGTTTGTGCCCAAACCTACGGTAAAATATGATACGTTTGGGCCTGAAGATTTGTGGGAAACATGTTCCCAAATCCTTCACCAACTGTAGGCCTCCGTACAACATCTGCATCAGGAGCTTGAACTTGCCCCGCGATCCCACACCCGAAACCCTGAACCCGTGAACCCTATGAAGGCTAAACCTTGAGACCGACCTCATCGAAAGTAGTCACACCCAGAGACACCAAAACCCCTTAATTACGGAATCTACCTTGAATCTTGTTAGGGTTCCTATTATACTTTAAGGTATATTCCTCAATGAAGGGGCTTTGGAGTCTCCGGGCACTTCCCTGGGCACCCGCACGCCGTGTGACTGCGCAGGTCAAGCCTGGATCGCTGAGGAGGAGCACGAGATTACAGGGGTTTTAGGGTTTAGGATTGGGGGTTCAGGGTTTAAGTTTTTTTGGTGGTTTTAGGGTTTAGGATTGGGGGTTTAGGGTTTAGGGTTTTAAGGTTTTTTTTTTAAGGGCCTTTTTCGTCGCTTGCGCTCCAAAGCCCGGTTGGGCAGGCGGTGAGGGTTTGGGGTTTAGGGTTT
>CAJNJA010014815.1:0-12033 GCA_905231915.1 Symbiodinium necroappetens | reverse complement strand
GGCTAGCATATATATATATATATGTATATATATATATATATATATATATAGTTATATATAGTTTGTCTATGCACAAACCCTATCACTCTTCACCCCGCAGACGCTGCACCCCGATATCCTGCGAAAGCAAAAGCCCCAGACCTGGCATCATGTCTTCCTCCCAACATACGGCCGGGCCGAGGCGGACGACGCGCAGCGTTTAAAATTACATACATACATACATACATACATACATACATCCATACATGCATCCATACATACATCCATACATACATACATACATACATAAATACATCCATGCATGCATACATACATACATACATACATAAATGCATGTATATATATATACACACACATATATATATATACATACTGACCATACACTTTGAAGCGTGAACACGTCCTGTGCATCGGCTGACTGCCTCGCCGATTGAACACGTCGATGACGATGGGCAAGCGGGGAGGCCTTGGATCCCCCTTAAAAGGCTCCTTAAACGGGTTCAGGGTTTAGGGTTCAGGGTTTAGGGGTTTAGGGTTCAGATAGGTTTAAGGTTTAGGGTTCAAGTGTTAGGGTTTAGGCTTTAGGTCTGCCGTTCAGGGTTTACCGTTCAGATGGGTTTAGGGTTTAGGTTTTGAGTGTTAGGGTTAGGGCCTGGAATTCAGGGTTTAGGGTTCAGATGGGCTTGGGGTTCAGATGGGTATAGGGTTTAGGTTTCAAGTGTTAGGATTTAGGGCCTGAGGTTCAGGGTTTAGGGTTCCGATGGGTTTAGGGTTTAGGGATTAAGTGTTCGGGTTTAGGGTCTGAGGTTCAGGGTTTAGGGTTCGGATGGGTTCACAGATGGGTTCAGGGTTGGGGTTTCGGGTTTGGAGCTACTTCTTTGGTTCCTTATTGGAAGGGCTCCTCAAGGGTCTCGTTTAACAAAAGGGTCCTGAACCCTAAACCCTAAACCTTACACCTCAAGCCCTATACCGTAAACTGTAAACCATAACCCTAAACCCTTAGACCTTTCAGCCCTAACCCTAAACCCTAAGCCTTAAACCTTAAAGCCTAAAGTCATGGCTCTTAACAGGGGCCCGAAGAAGAACAGAAGCATAAGCATTGTACAAGGCTATCCCTCCCTTATTGGGCTTCATGAGAAGAGGCTTGAAACGGGATATCCCCGTCTTGATTTTTGCTTATGTGCTTTTTGGAGCCTAAACCCTACACCCCTAAACCCTAAACCCTAAACTAAACCCCTAAACCCGAAACCCCTAAACTCTAAAACCCTAAAACCCTAAACCCTAAACCCTAAAACCCTAAACCCTAAACCCCTAAAGCCCTAAACCCGAAAACCCTAAACCCCTAAAACCCTAAACCCCTAAACCCTAAAACCCAAGTAGCATCGAAATAGCCCAAAAGCCTTATATAGTATGGTCTTTGGGCCCAAAAGCCTTAACATATGAGTCCTTAGAGCCCTAGGCTCTGGGGTAAGCCTTTAAGCCCAAGCCGCTTGCGGAGGATGGCCGAGGCCTGGCCGAAAACGTCCAAGGTGGACCTCTCCAGCTTCGTGGCATCATCCTCGGCCGCTGGGGTCCCTTTAAAGTAGGGTTTAGGGTTTAGGGTCTAGGTTGTAGGGTTTAGGGTTTAAGGTCTAGGTTGTAGGGTTTAGGGATTTTAGGGTTTAGGGTTTACGTCTTAGGGTTTAAGTTTTAGGGTTTAGGGTTTAGGGCTTAGGGTTTAGGATTAGGATTAAGGGCATCATCCACAAGGAGCTGGGGGGGTTCGGATCCCTTCCTATGGGACGGACCATATAAGGATTCATAGTATGAGGGAATAGGGCCCCTACTTTTAAGGATCATTTGGTCCTCCGTCAAGACGTTGCTTTAAGGGATATATAAGGGATCACTTAGGATCTAAAGCTTTTGGTTTCGGGCTTGGGCTTTAGGGTTTAGGCTTTGGGCTTTGGTTTCGGGTTTGGGTTTCGGGTTTTGGGGTTTCGGGTTTAGGCCTAAACCTCAAATTCACAAGCGACATTAAATCTGGAAAGCCCAATTTTAAATTCTGAACTCCAAATCCTGAGAGCAAACCCTTAACCCTACACCGGCTCCTTCGTAGACGACTCTCCTCTTTATGAGGCACTTTTGCAGGTTTCACCTATGATTGGGGCAGGGCATTCCCCGAGTCGTCAAAATCCCTTACTTCGGGACTGATCGTCAAATTGTGACAGGAATCCTTCACAAAATTCACAAGGTACCCTCATCCCACCAGCGTAGGCAACACAGAAGCCCAGATAACTACGTACAAATATAATCTTCCTTAAGATCCCTTATGAAACATTTACAGAAAGCAGACATTAGCTTCCCCCAGAAGCCCGGTTCGAATTGTTGAGTCCCCTGTATTACAGCACAATTTTGCCCTATGCCGCTAAGAAATACTCCAGATGGCTTTCATTTGATTGGGTATTCGGACCCATCGGGGCAAAGGAACGTAGGTGCCTTCGTAATCGTGTTACATAACGCTCGTTTGGGGGTCCATTACAGTGTAGTTACACAAAGCGCATAAGGAAGAAATGTACTAACTTTTCCAACCCTTGCATAATCACCTAAACCCTAAACCCTAAAACCATTAAACCCTAAAACCCTAAAACCAAACCCTAAACCCCGTACCCTCAAAGGCAACTTCTCTTCAGCCTGGCGTCTCAGCGACAGCCTTGTCCACAGCCGCACTCTCGTACGACCTGCAGCGGCATTCCCAAAGCATCCAAAACACCGTTCTTTTGAGATCCCGGTTTAGGGTTTAGGGTGTTAGGGTTTAGGGTCTAGGGTGCCCTATAGTTTACCCAGAGGCTCACACCTATCCCTTTTTTAGGGTACCGAGTTTCTTAGTTAGGATTTGTAATATCCCCGCGCCCTCTAAACCCTACCTGGACCCTAAAGAACCTACCTTTTTGGGTAGGTTGCTTGGGGTTAATGTAAACCCTAAACCGTGCCCTGAGACTCTAAGGAGGGAAACTTCTCCGAAAGCCATGGTGCGTACGGCTTCTGGTCTATGTTGAGACTTTCCCTTAAGGGTACAAGTACCTAATACCTGATAGTAAGCTACATAACTACTATCCGAAGCCTAAGTGCCGCTCTACGTGCCTGATTATTCGGTCCTTTGGACCCTTTTTCAACCCTAATTATGAACATGCCTAAACCCTGAACACCAGGCATGTGTTGAGACCCTCTGTCCGACCGCTAAACCCTCGAAAAGACTGTGCTTCAAAAAGCTCTAAACCCTAAACTCTAAACCCTAATCCCTAAACCCGTAAACCCGAAGCCCAAGAAGCCTCTCGCGCCGAAGCTTCAAGTGCCGTTCTAATTCGGCTAGCCTTGGGCGATGCGTTCTGAGGACTAGTCTTGAACGATGGTTTAAGTTTTAGGGTTCAGGGTTTAGGGATTAGGGTTTTAGGGTTTAGGGTTCAGGGTCTAGGGCTAAGGTTTAGGGACGTCATGTCGGGTGTGGGATGTAGAGGTTGAAAGATAGTGGCAGGCTTGAGAATGTGGGGACGGCTCGCAGCTCAGAGTCACCGTAGTTTCGGATCTATGCTACTATCACAAGTGGAAGGGGTGTGGCTTAGGAGCATCTGGCACCACAAGTCTGGGGCAACATGTTCATGGAAAGGTCCTGTACAGGGTTTAGGGTTTAGGGGTTTAGCGATGGAGAGGCTTAGGGTTTCGAGCCCTGAACTCTATCACCAACAGTGAAAAGGACACCACTCTACGCCCTAAAAACAATAAACTGCACACCTCAACACCATCACGACCCTGATGGAAATCCCTTGTTGAAGCCCCCTAGGGAACCTGTACAAAAGAACCTCGGTGCCGTTTGAAAGCCCAAACCCAGACCTCCGAAAAAACCCAGAAAGTTTAGGGCTTTTGGTTTACGGTTCGGGTTTAGGGATCAGGGCTCTAAACCTTAAACCCCTCAATCCTAAACCCTAAACCCCTAAAACCCTGAAATCTGAACCCATTTAAACCCCTAAACCCTAAACCCACTTAAAACCCTAAACCCTAAACCCATTTACCCTGGCCATCCCAAGTGTGTAAATAACGCATACCTCTGTAGAAGTGGTCCGTTTTCTAGCACTTGGCGTTCATAGAGCTCCAAGTGCTTAAAATTCGAGCACTTGGAAAGGCTTGGTCCAAACACAAGTCGAATTTCGGCTTGGAAGCTTATGAATTCCGAACTGTCCTCGTCAAATGCCCTTGTTTAACTTCTTTTCGTTTCGAATTGTAGCTATTTCTCGGCCAGTGTTGTTGCTGGGTGCTGAAAACCGAAAGTGATGCACCCTCAGCATGCTGGTTTCGGTTGGCACAGGGCGCTCGTCTCCACGGCCAGTGGCAGTCGGAGGCAACGCCGCCAAGAATGAACCACAGCAGTGACCGTCGAAACTCAGGGTCAGAATGCACCTAAGTCTGAGAAGACTGCCCCGACAGATGCTCATGATGCTCGGTTTGGGGGTCGGCAACACAGAAACACACAGAGACACACAGAGACAGACCGTGGTTTTCATTTGTAAATAGGTATTTACCAGCCTGGAGAAACTATGGCATGTTGTGGGAGTGGATGTCAGTCGATGGGATTGGCAACAGCTTGGGCTGATTCTGTTGATTCTGGTTGCTGGGGTCGGCGAACGGCCGCTGTTCTTCACCTGACAATTCGGCATTGTCGGCTACACTCGAAAGTGGCTTTGGTATGGAAATTGCCAACAAGTTGAAGTTTGTGTATGTGTATGTATGTAGAAAAGAAAAACATATATGCATGCATATGCTGCCCCCCTCCCACTCCTCGCAGACGCCCATGACGGACCACAAATCGTATGCTCATATTTTTGCGTACACATTCTTGTTGAGGAGGCTCGTGAGCATGCGTGCGAATTGCTCATGTCTCTTGAACAGAAACTGCTGCCATGACGGCCGGCACGACCGCGCATAAGTTGTATGTTTTCTCGATTTCGTGATATCCAACGTTCGCAGGGAACCACGTTGTCTCTTGAGCAGACACTGCTTCGGCTTGGCTTGAACCCGTTAGATGAAGTGCTCCTCTCTAGATGCAGCCGGTCTTGTCAATAATCAAACCGAGACGTTGAAACAAATGTTGATTGAAGTGTACTACAAGATAATTTTCGTAGAGAATGTATAGCACATGGAACACATTTTGATTGTTGCGAATGCAATGAGGACTGATGCATCATCAAATCCTCGGAAAAACTGAGTGGCTGGTTATCAGCAAATACAAGGGCTTGGACGTCACGGTCATGCAAGAACTGTTTGCGGGTAGGTATGATGCCGCAATGGTACATGTCATGGTTGGTGTTCAACACGAAACACATTGCGACCCGACTAGTTGCACAGCCAAGGGAAGCGCAGCAATGAGATAGAAACATGTAAGATTTGGTCCTATCAAGAGGTCAAGTAGTTGGAGTACTTACAACAGGACGTGCTAAAACCAACAGTCGCAAAGGGTGTGGTTCCCAGGCTAGGGGAGCAATCCTTTAAACACAGCCATTCCTGCAGTTTTGAAGGCCGGATTCGTTCAACAGTTGGGTATGAATGACGGTCTTGTTTGGGTGTGTTTCCATCGCCACACTATACAATTGTGTATTGCTGCAAAGCTCGAATAAGTGCATATCTAAGGACCAACATGTACCTTTGGCACGAGTAGAGGGTACGGGGGTGAGGAATCAATATAGGTCTATGATTATACGAGAGAGGGTTGCTAAAGACTGATCGGCGTGAACCGAAGGAAACGCAGGCTGACAATGGAAAGCTACAGTTCGAAGATAACCATGAACTTGGGAACTGGAACAACAGCCTTCTGCCAGTCTATTGCACCGCCAACAACACGGAACAGGCTTCGAACAATGACGGACGGTACCCTAGAAGCTCACACACGAGCTGAAGGAAATAAATAGTCATGAAAAGACCCGTCCAAGTATATCATGGCATGACTGCAAGATACTTTCTGTGAGGAGCAAGCGTAAATCCACCCCACACCACTCCCACACTTTAACTTCAGCCAACAAGAAGTCAGACAATTGGTAAACCAGACAGGTACTGTACGATATTGCAGTATGAGTCAGAAACAGCCTTCACATGATCGGATGTAGGCCCAAAATCCTTTGCTCGCACTTTTCTCGGCCAAAAGGTGTTTCTACATGTTAGTGCACTTACATTTGACACTCACAGAGCGGCCACAATTGCCGTTGTCGAGTAGCGAATTCCCATATCATTTTCCATCTTGCAAGGTTGACATGCGTTCATCATTTCCCACCGGCTTCAACATTCGTGCATGGACATAAGAATCAACTACTAGCCCCCAGATCTGTTCTAAAGTTCCAGCAACACCAATTAACAAGTGAATCCAAAGAAATGGAGTGCCAAACAAATGCCAGGAGCGAACATCCGATTCGCGCGCGCAAAGCTTACTGATTGATTTTCAAGCTCCCTCAGGATGATGACACTACTGGCGATCTACACGTCTCGAATTTTTAAGAAAGGCTCGACAGTTTCCCAAAAAGGAAATCTGCAATAATTCCGAGGCCTTCCTGAGGGTGGATTCCGAAGTTTCCAAATTGCTAAATTTCCGAAATCAAAAGCAATGCCAGCACACACCTAGGTCCAAAGTTGCGGTTTCCAATTTGTCCGAAAAATCATAACCGCCAAAAATGCACGACTTTGTTAGGGATTCCAACATGTCAGAGCCCAAAAAACCATCCGCGAGGATGCGAAGCAGATGCAATCCACTACAGAGAAAAGAACTCGACATTTTTGATTTGGATTTTAGCATCTCTTTTTGGAATGCGAGGGAAACACGGCTTGCCCAACCCCTTATCCCGTTCAGCAAATCGTAATTTTGTCATGACAAGGGTTTTTTTCCAAAATGACCACATCACGCTGCCGAATCATGATTTGGGCCGAAAACCCGCCTCCCAAATCGCCTCATCTCGAGCGAAAAAGGTGGTTTGGGAATCTCACGAGGATTGGTTCGGGGCGTATACTTCGGGGTGACTAAGTGCAGGAGTGGAGGCCGGAGTGGAGGCCGAGGATGCAGCAGAGTCCAAACCAAAACGATAGTTACAGAATGCTGGCAGTGTTTTCTGGGTGGGTTTAATTGCATTGTGCTGGTACATTTAGCAATATCATCCTGAACACCGAAACCCAACAAAAATTGTCTCTGGAAGCAAGCCAGATTGATACTAGATAAAAGACTGCTTGGGCTTCCAGTTCACCCCACTCAGGGGGTGGGAACGGTGGTCTGTCATGTTGTATATGACTCTGCGTAGAGAATAAAAGTACACACATGTAATCACATGTATGTATGCATGCACTTGTGGATGTTTTTCAAGTAGATACAAGCCAGTACTTTGGGTCAGTAAAGATACGCTTGCCGTGCATTCAGAAGCTCTTGTGAGATCACTAAACCGAGAAACAAGCCCCTCCTTGCAGAATTGGCGCACACACTTCGGGGGCACATATGCATACATACAGAAGAATGGGTAACAAAGAATCATTCACAGCTCTGGTCCGTATCACTTTTGTTAAAAAAAGTACATGAGTACTGCCGTGCACGTGCTCCTCAAGGCATCGCAATGATACTGGGACATCAACAATGATGACCGTGACAAGAAGGACGCAATAGTACGCATTCTGCTTATGAAAGATCACTAAAGCTAGGCACAGAAAGACATAATAATAATCATTGTGTTAACATAGTTAGGTAATACAGCTATAAAAGTAGTAAAAATATTAACGACAACAATGTTAGTAATCATAATACCGATCGAAGCGCTGACAAGAACAGCATTAGCTCGTGTTAAAAATAGCAGCAGGCGCGAACAATGCAAATGGCAATAGTTGCAGTACTGCGCGAAAAATGGAGAAGTGGTTAGGTTGTAGTACCACAACTTAATGACGACAATCCAACAATCATCATCGTTATCATCACAGAAGTATTAGGAATGCAAGCATGCAGCATGGTCTTTGCACACACACACATGTTCATGTATGTTCTTTGCATGAGTGTATATACGTATATGCATATGTTTATGTATATGTTTATGTATATGTTTGTGTATATGTTTATTTATATGTGTATATATATATATGTATGTATGCATGTTTGTTTGTTTGATTGATTGTTTGATTCTTTCTTTATATTTGCTTGCTATAGAAAGTACGCATATGCGCCCGTAAGCCGGCTATTCAATGTTTGTATGTGCTGGTCCCCCACGATAAAGTTGAAGAAACGACTGCTTCACTAGAAAAGCAAACAAATGCAAACATGCAATGAAGCAACGTCACCGTCGGTGTACATGTATGCATCAAGAAGCCTGGCCCTAGACCTATATCACAAACTATCAGACCCCATCAGGCGCTCGTAATCCTGCCATCACGCTCCCGCCACGGTCCCGTCAAGGTCCCGTCCCGCGCCCGTCACGCGCCCGTCACGCTCCCGTCACGCTTTTTCCGTAGAAGTGCGTTCACCTGCAGCACTTTGAGGGGTCCCGTCACGGTCACGTCACGCTCCTGTCACGGTCGCGTCAAGCTCCATCACGGTGGAGTCACGCTCCCTTTACACTGAAAGTTCGGGTGTGCGCCCAAGATTAGGGATGGAGGGACACGACAGTCGTTGGAAGTCAAGCAGATGAGAACAGGAACGACCCAAAGACAACACAAAGGCCCCGAAAACCTCATGACGCTTGTCTGAATGTTCGAAAACGAAGAGAAGCTAAACGGGCGACGCACATATTTAAACAATCCGACGTCCATGTCGGCCTAACGCATGTGCTTTGACATTACAATAACATCACAACACACACAGAGTTCCAGAATCATCTATTGCGCATAGCATTGAAGAAGTTCATGTGTGATGGACACAACAATACGGGACTGTTTGCGCAGTATCATATTATAGTTCATCTACACCAGACTTGGCGTCAAGCAGGATACTGGAACTTTCGCACATGATAAAGTGTTTGTGGCTGGTGCTGCCAATTATGAGCAATAAAGTAGATGTAGCAATATCGTGATATGAACAGTAAGTTTTTACTGTCATGTATGTTTTCAGCAGGCATGCAATATACGTACATATCTGTATACGCATGCAGAGAGGGAGAGGGACAAGGTCCAACTAGCAATCATAATACTAGCCATCGAAGAAACTTCACACGAAACTTATGGTTATTGTAATTGCTAACAACCGTACTCGTGAGGCTTGAAATCGTCGAACTGTTAATGTTGGGAATATATTGGGGGCATAGCATCCCTTGGTCCGTGTCTGAACCTGACGATCTTAAACTGTTTCGTGAACAGCACAGAAATTATTATGAGTACGAGCCCTACAACATGTCGGAGTACTGCCATGAATCATGCAGGTCTGTATATATTGCAACATGTTAATAACATATACAAATGTTTAGCGTCTCCCAGATGCCGACCCACCCACCACCCCCACCCGCGACTCCATCGGCTTGGGTGAGTTCGCAATTCATGCACAGACTTCTTCTGGCTGCAATCCCCTGTTCGAGACCGAAAATTGAAAACCCAGACCTAGAATCCAGACAGAACGCCGGTGGCCGGTGGCGTTGTGTGTTTTTGTTCCTACATTTGGGGTTTGATTTGGGTGTTCACAGTCACGACACTCAACAAAGACTAACCACAACCCGATTTCAAGCACCACTGCCAGCGTTCTGTCTGGGGCTCTTTTGTTTGGCGTCGGGCTGCATCCTCGGTGGAACCACAGACCTCCGCTCCTGCCCGACCCCCCCTCCCTTTTGCTTCGAATGGGGTTCTGGGCAAGTTCATCCCCACCGCAACCAAGATTTCGGATTCACACAATTACTTTTGAGTCCTCTCGCCCAGGGTCTAGAAAGCAGTCGCTAAGATAGGAGCGGTCGGGGAAACCGTTGTTCATGATTCCCAGACCACGATACCCTCGGCGCGAAATGCGGGCTTTGGGGAAACACCTCTTCGTGCTCAACTCATGATTTGCAGACCAACCTTTTCGTTTCTGGATGGGGTTAGGACTGGACCTTTAGGAAAGCCGCGGTGCTATTTTGGTATTCAAGAGATATGCTAGACTCCGAATTGGAACATGTGGTTGAAGTTGATTACGTCCTCTTCGCATCAATCAAGAACTTGGACTCAGACTTCTACTAATCTACTGGTATTGTTTGGGAGTTCGGACAAGTTGGAAACTTAGACACTTTGGAATCCAGGACCGAGTAGAGCTTATGAAGTCATGGAATATTGGTGCCCCCTCGAATGTTGAGGATATGGGAACTTTCACAAACCTTCGTTTTTTGGGGAAAGTTGGTTAGTTTGCCACTAGATCGAGCAGCAAAAATCACCGGCGGGGTGATCACCTTTGGGAAAATCGAAACTTTGTCAGTGAACTTTGCGCCTGAGTCAGGCATCAGACGCTCGCTCGTGGGGTTTATATCGCGCTCGGCTGTTTAGGATT
The DNA here is from genome assembly GCA_905231915.1 of Symbiodinium necroappetens. NCBI lineage: Eukaryota > Dinophyceae > Suessiales > Symbiodiniaceae > Symbiodinium > Symbiodinium necroappetens. The sequence continues at coordinate 1,547 of CAJNJA010014815.1, read as the reverse complement.
AACTTGCTGGTTTGCTTCAACTTTGAAATCGTTTTCGAAGGCTTGAAAACTTGATTCTGGCATTTCTAAACTATATGTTACTTTTGGAGTTGGCAGGAAGCTGCGAACACGTATGTATCTTGAAGGTTACAGTAAACATGATTCGGGAATCTGCTGCCTGACGCTCGCATATCTGGCCGTTCTGCCAGTGGCGGATAAAGTGGGGGAACATGCAGAAACGCTCTTCAGCAGAACACGAGGGAGTATAACCTTTGGTGGCCAAATTGTTGATCAGTCCAGAACCGATGTTCAAGAAATCACACCGCAATATGTGACGATACTTCACTTCCTTAGAATTGGATCTAAACGGCGGGACCCTCGGCAATGTGGATTGCACAAGCGTTCTTGGTTGACGGTTTACCAAGGCTGAAGAGCTTTCTCGCATTCCCGTTCTACTACTCCAACCGAAACTTTTTGCTGAGATATACTTTCGTTGTCGGTCAACTTCTCAACAACTCAATGCTGGAAGCACTTGCGAAGGCTTCTGCACCAGAAAGGGACGACCAACAGTGGTGTGGCGCTGAAAGCACAAATTTGTTGTAGGAACAGGGCATTGTCAAACGGTAGGATTGGTCTTTTGACCTCGACCTCCACCCACACACTAAATTTGGAGCAACCGTTTGAGGCTGGCTGACACGGTTGCCACTGAGTATTGTGACTTTTCATCTCATCTCACTCGTTTCCCTAGCAGGAATAATAATAATGATGCTGGAGCATGCTTCTTTCATCATTGAATGTGCCTGAGCTGTGAAACGTCACGTTGTGTTTGGTTGGGAACGACACCAGTCGCGACATGCACCATCTTGGTATTGCTCTTATCCGAAATTCCTTCTCATATGACACTATTGTCCAAGCACCTTTATGTGTAAAGTCGATAGGAATTTTCCTCTGAAAAAATACTGGTGCTCCACTGTGGTCGCAAACGTTAAAGTAAGCCTATATGTACTACACACCCCATTCGAGGAGAGTCTTGCAACTCCACGTAGTGCAGGCTTCCTTCATCAACACTACAAGCTGGCTGTTTGTCAAGATTAGAAGCACTTCTCGATGGTGGGTTCAAGGCAGGCAGCAGCAGCAGTGTGTCTTCAACGACATGAGCAACTAGCACACTTCTTGCATGCAGGGGAAGCAGTATGCATGAGCGGACAGTTGGTATATTGTTTTCCACTAGGTAAACGTGAGCAAGAACATCTAGGGGGAAGGGGAAGGAAGCGTGGAGGACGGTTGGTTGAGCATGCATACATACATACATGCATGCATACATACATACATACATAATACATGGTTTACTTACATCTGTATATACATATATATATATATATACTCACATGCATAAAGTCATTGACCGGTTGCGGCGACCTAGATATAGGGGACTTAGATTTATATAGGTTTTGGAGGCAGCTCAGCCAAATGTTGACAAATTTTGACAAAATAAAGACAAATAAAGACAAATAAAGACAAATAAAAACAAATACAGACAAATAAAGACAAATAAAGACATACATTAG
>CAJNJA010014814.1:0-12034 GCA_905231915.1 Symbiodinium necroappetens | reverse complement strand
CTCTAGAATGTCCAAAACCCCGAACCCTACGTGCTAAACCCCCGCGGAGGCCCCCATGCCTCATCCATAAATTACTAAACCCTAAAGGCCCTAAACCCCAAACCCTAAATTACTAAACCTTATAAAAGCCCTAAACATAAACCCCAAACCAACCACCAAAGAATTAAGAAATCCAAACAACACTAGCTACCTCAGCTCCTTCTCTCGCACCTATGGGGCGTACTGGCTTGCCAGGCTTGTTTGGGCCATGGTGAGACGGTAAGCCTGCAGGGTTTGGGTTTAGGGGTCTAGGGCNNTAGGGCTCAAGCTTAATTAACTGGGTTGTAGTTTTGGGGCCGTTAAAAGTATTGATGAATAGGTACCTCTATAAGAACTATGACTATAAGGGCAATTTTAAAGTTTCCCGCAGCTCCACAGAATGAACCCAGAAGATACAGTCACCAATGTTCTTGAGGAGTCAGCGCGAGACACACACTCATAAAACTCCCTAGTGCCAACCCTATACCTCATTCAGAGAATGGGAGTATGAGGGTAGTTTCCAATAAAAGCCCGAATACCCATAGGCCCCTAAGTAGTTCCTTTTTGGGATTACCTTATAGGGTTCTAAATTGGCCCCACACTCTCAAATCCTAAACCCTAAACCCTAAACCGTGGCCCACACTCTCTGAAAGCCAGGCGACGGCTTCATCCGGCAGTCCCTATGAAAGTGGACGTTGAAGGACACGAGCCTTTGGATTGCGGGGTTCAGACCCTAAGGCTCAAAGTAGCCCAAAAAGCCTTATACAGTATGGTCTTTGGGCCCAAAAGCCTTAAGATATGAGCCCTTAGAGCCTTTAGGGAAAAGCTTTAGGATGCTGGGTTTAGGGCCTTAGGGGGTGTAGAGTCACTGGCTTTGAGGCTTGCCATCTTGGAGATGACATGAAGACTCCGTGCTTCAACTTCGTCGGGCTAGGGCTACAGAACGTTTCTACAGATCTAAGGCTTCAGTCGTATAGGACTACAGATCTAAGGCTTCAGTCGTAGAGGACTACAGATCTAAGGCTTCAGTCGTATAGGACTTTGTGATCTTTGGTGGGGACCTGGTCTTCGCAGACTTTCTGGGAGTAGCGCGGCGCTACTCTGCCTGGAAACAGTACTTTTCTGGGCCCAGAGCTTCGGGCTTCGGGTCAACTTCTGTAGCACATTTTAACGCCCAGGAGATTCAATCTGGAAGCCCGGAACGACGGAATCTGACTTCGCAAAGCAACTATGGTCCTTAAACCTACATCCACAATCCTAAAATAAAATTCCAGAATCCACTTGACTTCCCAAACCCCTAAACCCCTATACCCTTACTAAACCCTTACTAAACCCTATAAACCCCAAAATTCCCAGCAGAAACCCCCAGAGTCTCGGCGCAGCCGGGTGCCCCCACCGAAGGCTGCGTCCACCGCGCCGCGGGGGCAACGCACGGTTCCGGGCCGCAGCGGACGGGGAGGCCTGGTGGCGCTGTCGGCGAGAAGACTCACAGCAGGGCTTAGGGTTTGCCCATAGGCCCCTAAGTAGTTCTTTTTTATGGTTTTTGTTTAGAATCCTATACGGAAATCCCAAAAAGGAACTACTTAGGGGCCTGTGGGTGGGTTTAGGATTAGCTCAAAAACGTGTTCACTGATTCTGATACTGTTTCGAGGTGGAATTTGGGGTTCAAGGGGTTCGACTGGCTCTGAAAGTAACACCAGCCAGCCGTAAGGTGTTTTTGCATAGTTGCATTGTCGGGCCGCTTCAATCGCCGACAAAAAACTCCTCATCATCCTTCTCCTCCTGCTCCATCTTGCTGTTTGTTGATGTGTTTGTGCAGATGCTCTGGGTCTGTACCTGGATCACCAGGACATGGTTCGCATGCATTTACGCACCGCTGCAGTAGCTCGGTGAAACCCTCTAACCCCTACCCCCACCCTGATCTCCAATAAACCCTAAACTGTCTAACTTCCAAAGCAGCCTCAGATCTAACCCAAGGCTGCGAGGTCATGAAGCATCCTTGCCTCAACAGCCGATTCAAGCCTCCAACCCCGCTGAGAAACCGATGGCCGGTGTACATATCCCACTCCTGACTCCTAGACCATAAGCCCGAAACCAAATCCCTTGCCGCAAGCCCCAGGCCCAAAACCCTATCCCTCCACGCCAGCATGTACTGCGCTTCGCGCCTGTGCCTCTTCATACGCCTGTATCTTTGCCTGCCGGACAAACAGACAAAACCCCCCACGGTTACTGCGGGGTTAGGGTTCTATGTAGGTGCTATGTAAAGATTCTACAAGCTCATGAGGATTTTAAGTAAGGCTTCTATGAACGTCAAGGCCGTCAAGGGTTCGATGAGAGCTTACGAGGGTCCATAACGGCTTTTGCATGATGCAGGAATTACGCGTTTGGGGTTCAGGGTCCAGGGCAATTGAATGCAGGGTTCAATTTTGAAGGTTGATGCAGACCTCTCCGCAACAAAAGACGCTCCCTTTGAGGGCCGTCGGGAGTCGATTCTTCATCAGGGGTCATTACTGGAAGTTTTGGCTGTCGGCTTATCAGAGGATCTTGCTTGGGGTGCAAACTGCAAACACAATCGATTTGGGTGTGATGGGATGAAGGGCTACTACCAGGCTGCGGAGTCTGCGTTTTGTGCTGTTGCTACAGAGCTGGCAGCATGTGATTTTTGGGTGACTATGGGCTTGCAGCGAGGTAACAGTGTTGGGTGACAGTGAGCTTGAGGTTAAAGACCATGTCAGTAGAGGGTTTCCATAAGGCATGCATGGGGCCACTGACAAGTCTACTGTGGGATACTAGCTCAGGCGTAAGCCTGTGATGGGGAAACAGATACGCTTCCTACAGTCCAGCATGCTCTGCGGCTGAAGTAATCCTGAAGCTGTGACAACTAGCAGATCCTCTGCGCCGAAGCTGAGCGCAGCATGGTGCCCACGACATACCTGCAAATCCTGTGTAATCCCAGTATCCAGCCTGTCGGCTCGGGTCCTGATCCACGCCCTCTCGCAACCACCTGGCTCAGCTTACGGAGTGGGGATTCGTATCTCAGGTACAAGATCAAGATAGGACATGAAAGACCCCTTCAACAACATAACGTTAATCAGCCCCCATGTCGTCGAAACCATGACCATCACTAGCATCAGCACTAGCATCGTCACCGTCCCTGCTCTCAACGTCTAGTTTCAGACCCACCTGTCCATGGCGGTGATCACCGTTTTGATCGTCGTCTAGCATTATCATCACCATCAGCAGTAAGTATGACCTTTATCAACGTCAGCATCATCGTGACTATCATCCTCATTATCATCATCGAAAGCACTGTCTGCTGACCATGATCGCAGCAATGGCATTCCCCTCAACAACACAAACCTGCAAGTAGTAGCAACAAGAGCAACAGCAACAGCAGCAGCAACAGCAATAGCAGCACCAACAGCAACAGCAGCAACAACAACAACAAGAAGAACAACAAGAAGGCTCGCTTCCGTTGTAAATGCACATGGGTCCATGTGACGGCGACATGCTTTTTGTCTGGCCTGCATGGCAGGAACGGCACGTCGGTTCATGCGGACATTGCGCTTTCATCGTTTTCGTGCTTTTATTCATCTCCAGTCTTTTTTTTGGAAGTGGCTAAAACTGCGTTTGTGTGGCCTGCATGGGGCAAAAGCCACTTCCTGCATGTAGGAATCGCGAAGACGGTCTCCGTTGCTGCTGCTTGTGTTTTCATCGGGAACCCTGTTTTTCAAGACAAAATTTGCGTTTAACAAGACAAAATTTGCGTTTAACTGTGGGCCAATGCTTAACGCAGTTCGATTCTATGACACGCACGATTTTGTCTTGCAGATTTGGGTTGGTTTGTGGGACGAAATGCACTTCGTGCGAATCGAAATAGCGAACTTGGCAGAGTGAAGATGACGAAGAGGAGCTTGACGATGCAAAGCAAAGCACATACAAAGATGAAGATGAGGAGGACGGTCTTGATGATGATGAGGATGATAATGACAATGCTGACTGACGGTGATGGTGAAGGTGCTGATGATTATTACGGCGGTGTGCAGGAGCAGCAACGGCCAGCAACCCGACTTCAGGCTTGGATCTCTGGTAATCCAACAGGGTCGGGGTGGACATTTTTACGGTGCGTCCATGGATGCTCTGGTAATCGATGGTAAGCCCCCCTGATGTCAGCTCAGGCATGGGTGCTCTGGTAATCCAATGAGTCAAAGTACACGAATCGCCGCCTATACAAATATTTTCAGCACTTCAAGCTTAGCAAACCCCGTAAATACGAAGGACTTTCGACAGTTGAGATATCTGCGAGTTTGGAGGCGCTTGGAACCCCGACGGACCGTAAACACCTGTGGGATCGGCATGTCGGTATTGTGTGTTTACATGGGAATCGAGCCAACAACAACCACGACGACAACCACGACAACAACGACAACAACTACAACAACAACCACAACCACTCGAAGCAGTTAAAACCACGAGCACCTGCAACGACCTCGACGATTACGACTGCGACGACGACGACGACCACTCCTGAGGTTATTGCTACTGCTAGTGGTGCTGGTGCTGGCGCTCGCGCTGGTGCTGGTGCTGTTGCTGTTGTTGTGGTTGTTGTTGTGGTTGTCGTTGTTGCTGTCGTGGTTAACACTACGTAGTACTACTTCTTACTTGGTACTGCTGGCTTACAACTACTTACTTACTCGTCACTAGTCGTTTCTATTTACTACTACTCACCAGCACAACTTCTACTTCTAACAAAACCTAAACCCTAAACCATAAACCCTATAAACCCTATAAGCCCTATAAACCCTATAAACCCTATAAACCCTGAACCCTAATAACAGTGATGAAAGTGCCAGTGCTCCGGCGACCGACCTTGGTACATCACTGCGGTCCTCACACCTCGAGGGGAGGAGGCGACAAGTTTAGAGTATTTCGCTGGCTTACGAACACAGGGGCTGGAGGACCGAGGGTTTTGTGGGACTTAAATCATAAGTATTAGAACTCAGAGCTCTTGGGATGTGCTTTTTGAGGTTTGGGTTAAGGCATCTGCGGCTTTTGGAGGCTTTGGAGCATCTAGTCTAGAACTGATGGCTGCTAGCGTTTGATCCGCGATTTTAGGTATTCTTCGCTTCAATGCTTGCAGAATCTGAGACTGCTTTGCTCTTGAGGACCTTGATGTTGCAGGAGCTTACCTGGCTGAGGCATCTAATATACCTGTAGTCTCCATTGTAGTTCCTTTTTAGGTTTACCTTTTGGGATCCTTCATATAGAACTGGTTAAACCAAAAAAAGGAACTACAATGGAGACTATAGGTAGGGCCCTAATAATTAGAATAGTTTTTCGGGGGTTCCTTATTATAATTGTAGTATAATGAGCCCCAAAACCCCTATTCTAATTATTATACGGCCCCTATATTACTTGAAGGAGCATGGGTAGTTCTACGCAGGGTTGCACATAAGCAACTCAACTGAGGGCGGCGGGAGATTCAGGAACTGTAGAAACAGGTATGGCAATGCCGGAAAAGTTCACACTCGGCCTCGCGACGCGCATCCACAGAAACTGCAAATCCAGAGCAGACAGCGAAGCACGGCTTCGGGTTTCAGATGTTGAGGCTTTTTGAAATCAGCTTTGATCCCTTCTTCGAGAGAATAGAAAACGTTTCGTCATCAGAACCCGCAGACCCTAACCCCACGAACCACGAGCACCAGCGCAAAGACCTGAAATCAGAAGTCTCTGCCTCCTTGGTCTTAGTGAGATTCTCCCCCATCATTCAACCTTTAACCCTAAACCCCAAACCCTGCAAACCCCTAACCCTAAACCCTAACCCTAAACTTTGCCCTAAACCCTAAACCTCATACTAAGGTGCCCTCAAGAGAAAGACGGAGGGACCGCAAGAGTAGCCCCCCCGAGTTTCAGCCTGACGCGTCGCCGTGGAAACTCCAGCGCTGCGGCGGCGGCCGCAGCCAGAGGTGCCAAGGAACGGGCCATTTTTCAAAGTTCGGGTCTACCTGGACCCAAAAGAACCTACCTTTTTGGGGTTCCTTATTCTGATTTCTTCATATAAGTTTTTAAAAAGGTAGGTTTTGGGGGTTAAGGTAGGGTTTAGGGTTGAGGGTTTAGGATTTTGCTATCATTAGTTTCACTCTACAAATTCTCACTGAATGACGATGATTTAATGATACATTTACTACTGCTGCATTACGACTATTTTCTGACTGTGAGTACGATCATCATTATACAGAAATCGTGCGATGAAAACTGCTCTCGTTGCTATTACAAAGACTGGCTTTGCTATGCTGTGCATATAAGGCTTGAGAATTGAATCAATCTTGTGGGGTAGTAAGGCGTAAGAGCTCGTGTCTTAGAGGGCTTGAGGTTCGGAGTTCAAGACCTACCTTTCTAGGGCTTTCCATCATGATTTCCTGGATCCCTTGCATACGTCCCTAAAAAGGGTAGGTTTCTTCGGGTTTTGAATAGGAATTAAGGTTTGAAGATTGGGGTTTAATTCGGATTGGATACGATGGTGGTCGTAGGGTTTACGAGATGTTCGAAAAAACCTTAAGCACCCCAATTGTTCGAGCGGATTTGGGATTGAGGGTTTAGGGGGAGCTGCGGGACAGACGGTGTGTTGAAAGTTTCTTTGCAGCTTGTTCCGGTGTCGATCTTTGCACGGAGGCTGCCCTTTCGCTCACAGCCGAGCTGCCACAATCGCGATCCATGAAAAGACATGTTTGCTCATGGTGTTGCTCAGAAGTCCCCATACAGTTTATAAGTTTAGTTTAGTGAAGTGGTCTCAGAGACCATGTGATTGGAGGTTTTGGGCTGAAACAACATGATTCTAGAATGATGAGGGGGCTTCAGTCGATCCAGCAGCGTTGGAGCACGTGTGGGTGTGGCATTCAGGCTTTAGGGATCTCCCCCCTGCCGGGTTCCTGTTAGGCAAGGACTGGAGCAACACAACGGATCCGTCGAGCAAATTTGATGTAGAAGGCATGCAGATGCATCCTGACAGTACACTGACCCGCGATACGAACACTTGGCACAAAGGGGACAAGTTCTCTACTATGCTGACCCCTAACCCGGGACCCTTTCCTGAAGCCCCCAAATGACGTAACTTGAATTGCATAAGCACAACCGCTGCGTTTTCTCGGTGTTCGGCGGCGCGCTGGGTTGAGATGTTCGGGTTTCGAAGTCTTTCGGGCCTGCTGATAAGTGCCGCAGAGTCCCTCTCTCTCTCTCTCTCTCTCTCTCTCTATTATATATATATATATGTATATGTATGTATGTATATATATATATACATACGTAATACACACATACACACATACTCAAGTACACATTTACACATGCATGCATAGATCCTTCTGCTTACAACCCTCCAAGCATCCCTGCTGGAACTCAAAGCCCCGAACCAAGACGCCATGCTCTGAACCGAAAGCCCAACGTCACCAATGTCCGTTCGAATGAATCCGCCGGGATCCTGGGGTCCATATTGGCATGAGAAAGATCTGCAGAAGGTAGCGCCGCTTGATTTCAAATTCATGGCAGAAGCGCTCGAGAACAAGAGAGTGTAACTCGTCACGGACAGAAGTGATAGCTGCAAGTAGGTATTGAACAAATTTCTCCTCGCAACCGCAGCCTATTCAACCCTAGCAGCTCGACGTCGAGAGCCCTAAACCCTAAACCCATAAACCCCTAAACCCCAAGCCCTAAAAGCCCTAGGATGGAACCTGAGCGCAAGACACGAGCTCGGTGCACAGAAGCCGGGCATCTGCTCCGCAGGCCACCAACAGTTCCAGGACCTGCCCCGGATAGACCCTGCATACGGTGGATGATATAAAATCCTGCATTGCCCATAAGAGGGAATACATATATATATATATATGTATATATATATATGTATATATATATATACCATAGTTCTCATAATTTAGGGCGAATATACCATAATTCTCATAATTTAGGGTCCGTAATAGGTGATGCAGGATTTATATCATCAACAGTAGGAGTCTGGAGGCCGAGTAAGGCCCTTACCAAGGCGTAGGATCTGTACCATAAGGACTGGAATGCGTTTAGGAACCCTGAAGGGTTTAGGGTTTAGGGTTTAGCTGTGTTGAAACAACGGGCATAACAGGGTTAACATTAAGGACCTCTGAATCAAGGCACCCCTGTTTCTCAGAAACTCCCCCAGATTAAGGACCTTCGACAGTGCGTCCTTCAATCCGGATCTAGGATGCAAATCCAGGTAGTTGTGGATTTAAGGTGCACGAGAGTTTGGGGCTTTTTTGGGCTTCAGGTTTTGAGTTGTTTTAGGGAATTTAGGCTTCGGGGTTTGACAACCTTTCGGTCCGCATTTTCGGCCGAAGCTGGAACGAGCTTCGGGCCTTTTTTTCCTGTCAGTCGGTACCTGTCGATCCTGAAAGACTTCACGGAGTTTAAAACTTGGGGTTTAAGGTTATAATGGCTTCAGGGGTTGAAGGTTTGGAGTTCGGGGCGCGAGAAGTAGATGGCTTATTAACTTATGGTGGCTCTGAGTTACAGTGAGAGCCCGAATCCTCAGGTACATCGGGCCCGTCCGCGTTGTCTCAGGTTAGGTTCGAATGCAACTGGATGCGGGACCCAGGCCCAGAATTCTCTTGTGAGGGAGTGGGAGGTTTGCGTCCTAGCATGACGGTTAGGGTTCAAGGTTTCGGGCTTAGGGTCTAGGGCTTAGGTTTGGGATCCAGACAAGATCAGGGACACCCTGAACGAACACGAAGCCATTGAAGCAGGAAGCCGCAATGTCGGCATTTTCCTCATTACGCACACCTGTTGCTCGAAGACCGCGAGACAGAGGCCTGATTAAAAAAAACATGTCTACAAACGAGACTCGCTCAGAATCTACTTGTCAAGTCTTTCCAATATTCAACCGGGAAAGCGCAGAAAAAGGCAACCGCCTTGAAGAACAGCCCCGCCCTGCCTCAGTCTCGTTCAAGTACCTGTTGCCATACCGGTTGTGCCTGAGTTGGTTGGTCCCGAGCATCTTCAAGGGGAGCCATGCAGTGAACGCAAAGATGCAGCATTGAACACTACATATACGAGCTTCCATGATAGAACAGGGGGGTTGGGGGTCTGAGACATCAATCTTTCTGTGCCCAGCATGGGTGAGACAGTGGTTAACGATCTTCATTGCTCCCGCACGTGCGTCTCAGGCGCTCCACCCTTTCGTACAATAATGCGGTGTTGGGAACCTAGCCATCCATCTGACGCCGCCGGAATTTTCTGCAGGTTTGCTTGATGATCTCCACTTCGTAGTATGTAGTCACTGGTTTTCAGCATGGAGTCAACTTGTGCCTCGGTACTTTATCGATGCTCCATGCCAAGTTTACATACACTGTACGCGAAACCCTATAGAACCCTAAACCCTGAACCCTATAGAACCCTAAACCCTAAACCCCATAGAACCTGCATTTTCCCATGGAGCCATCAAGGAGTCCCCAAGGCCGAAAGCCACCCCCTAACGATACCATCGCACCCCCAAGGTCCTACTTGCAACAACCCCAAAGCAGATGAAGCTGAAATAAACGACGGTGAAATCTCCGGAAAAGGGACCCCGATGTCTGATGTAGAGAAACCTAACTAGACAGATCCTCATCGTCAGGACACCACCCCAAACAAAGGACACCTAGACAGGCCTAGCTTTCTGAAAGGCCCATGTGTTCAACGCCCCCCTGGTTGGCCACAAAAACACAGAGGCCTGAATACTTTGAAAAGGGTGCTGGGGTATATTATAATAGTACAATCATACAATGGAGCACTACGGAATACCCATAGGCCCCTAAGTAGTAGTTCCTTTTTGGGATTACCTTCATGGGATTCTAAACATAAACGAAAAAAAGGAACTACTTAGGGGCCTATGGGTAGAATTACAATTGCAAAGGCCCCGGTACTCCCTCGCTTCAGTTCAGCCCCCCCCCCCCCCAAACAAAATAAAGTTCAATCCCTGGGCCTGAAGTGAGATCTAGACCAGGGCCCTACCAAAACCTACAGGCGCCTTTGTCTATTATACAAGCAACCTCATTATATATATATATATGTATATATATATATCATAATCATGAGACCCGGAGCCCTAAAGCCTTATACCTTACAAAGGGAGTTGGGTTGAACTCGAGACCCACAGACACCCCTCCCTTCCGGTTCTTGCCTAGGCTGTATCCCTAAACCGAGCTGTAACTAGCATGCGCAACTCCTAAGACGGCTTAACCCTAAACCCTAAACCCTATGAAGAAACCCTACTAACCCTATTAACCCTATAAACCCTATAAAACCCTAAACCCTAAGACCGGTTGAAAGCAAAGTTTGATGGCGCAGGGTTTCTGGCGGGCTCGGGTTTCCCCATAGAGGTCTGGATTCTGAACGATGGGTCGCGTCTTTTTGAACTTGAATGTTTAGGGTTTAGGGTTTAGGGGGGGGTCTAGTCGTCTAGTCTACGAATCTACGAACGAGACCTGAAGACTCATATTACCTATAGGGCTTAGGGTTTAGGGGAACTCATTGTATTCAAGCTCCTGCATTAAGCCCTGCGGCCTAAAACAGAAACTCGAATGACTACACGGTAATCCCTGCATTCTAAGCCCCTGACTCAGAGTCCAAATCCGGCTCCCCCACCCGACGCCCAAACTCCAAACCCCGACGTCCAGAAGGCCAGTTCAAACAAGAAAATGACACAACTTATCAACCCCTACTACTGAACCACCGTAAACCCCAAAACCCTAAACCCAAAAACCTCACACCCACAGGGCCCGAGCTTCCGAAACAGGAAGTCCAGACCGACGAGATCGGCGCCTCGTGAGCTGGTACGATTTAGCGCCCCGCTTTTGGGGCTTTTGGGCTCTAGGCTCTATAGGGTTGAGGCTTTAGGGGTTTAGGGTTTAGGGTTTAGGGTCTTGGGTTTAGGGTTGAGGGTCTAGGGTTTATCCCATGCCCCAATGTTCTCAAGCCACTATTTTGAAGGGTTCGCATACAGGTGGCTCAGAATCTGCCAAAATGGATCAGCCTTGGCGATAGCATGGCCCAAAGTTGACGCGGGCTTTACGGCTCAGGGCGTAGGGTTGTCCGTTAAAGCTTTAAAGCCCTTTCCACTCCTTTCCAAACCAGAAAAAACCTGGAACCAATGCTATTAAAACCCTACAAACTGCCTTTAAACTCAAAACTACCAAAACCCTACACCCTAAACCCTAAACCCTAAACTCTAACCCCTAAACCCTAAACCCTAAACCCTAACCTCTAAACCCTAAACCCTGTACCCAAAACCCAAAACCCTGTACCCAAAACCCAAAACCTCTTCAACTTCAAGCAGTTATCGTTTATCGCTTTTGTTGCGGCTCGGCCCTTTGGGAACCGCGCGGAAGTCTTCGACTTGCTCCTGTGTCAGATGGTGCTCCTGCGATGAAGGTGGTCAGGGTTTAGGGTAAGGGCTCTTTTTTTTAGATTTAGGTCTTGGGGCTTAAGTTTTAGGGTTTCGGGTTATAGGGTGTAGAAAGGGTAATTGGTTCTGTAAGTTCGGGTCCCTTTTAGGGCCGTCTTTATTAGTCTTTATCAAGTCAGGGTGCCGTATTGCTTTTTGGACCCTCTTTCAGAGAACTACCCGAATAGCTTTTTGATAGGATGGGCTGGGGGCAGGGATTGGATTTGGGCTTGAGGTCTAGAAATTGTGTCGCAATAACGACGGAATCAAGATCTTTAGGTTAGGGCTCGGGGTTTTGGGGTTTGGGTATTTTGCAGGCTGCTGCGTCAGGGCTTTGCAAATCTTTCCGGCTCGTAGAGCACCCTGAAAAAGGTGTCCTCGTCGCGCACCTTGCTCAGCTGAGTCTTCTTGACCTATAATATGTTCTTGAGCCGGGCGCAGGGCTTCGAAAATATAAGGGTAGTTCTCTAAAATTAGGGTCCCCGTTTGGGTCCCTAACATAGTACGGCACCCCCCCCCCCAAAAAAAAAGGACCCTACACGGGACTCTACTTTAGAGAACTACCCCCAT
>CAJNJA010014813.1:5000-12034 GCA_905231915.1 Symbiodinium necroappetens | reverse complement strand
CGTGGTCGTGGTCGTGGTCGTGGTCGTGGTCGTCGTCGCCGTCTTCGTCGTCGTCGTGGTCGTGGTAGTGGTAGTGGAAGTGGTGGTGGTAGTGGTAGTGGTAGTGGTAGTGGTAGTGGTAGTGGCAGTAGGAGTAGGAGTAGGAGTAGGAGTAGGAGTAGGAGTAGGAGTAGGAGTAGGAGTAGGAGTAGGAGTAGGAAAGACATCATACGCATTCCATTTCCAGGCCGCTGTGTTTTCCGACGTCTCCATCGTGCGGAGAGGGGTGTCCTGTGCCAGAGATTCAACTTCGCAGGCCGCCCCGTTGCAGGATGCCAGGAGACAGTTACCACGACGACGACGACGACTGCTACTGCTAACTTCTTCTTCTATTGCTATTACTGCTGCTGCTGCTGCTGCTACTACTACTACTACTGCTACTACTACTACTACTACTACGGTTTAGGGAGGCTTTAGGGTTTAGGGTTTAACGACTGCTATTGCCATTCCTTCTGCTGCTACTTCTACTACCGCCACGCTCGAGCTACTAGCTACTGATTCTGTGCAAGATCATGGTGGCGTGCAAGGCGAGACAGTTGCGCAAGTACCAGCATTTCGATACAACACGCACGCACACGGAATGTCTATTGAATCGCTCTCATGAGCGACATTGAGGTTGTTGGACATGTTTTCTTTGGCTAGTTGTCGGTACAGAAGTCAGGTTCATGGCAATGGTAAAATTTTGTTTAACTTGTGTTTTCCTGTCCTGGCAGTCACTACTCATCCTGGTTCTCAGAGCACTAGGCCACCTTTAACTGCTAAGATCCATGACGAGTACGGAAAAACGATGAACGAACGCTTTTAGGGAAGACCTGCTTCGTTTGGTTGCGGAAATCGTCCTGCGACCCGTTCTGTCCCTTGGCAAATTGCTAGCTGCCGTGCACACGGAAGCTTGTAGCATTAGCAGTGTAGCTGCTGCTCTAGCAGTTACACGGCAGCATCAAGGCTCCAGTAACCAGAACCCTAAACCCTAAACATTGTGGTACCGCGATATGACAGAAGCTCACTCAGCCTCACGGTTCGGCAACGTCAGCGATGATTTAAGAAGACGGTTATGTTTGAACATGGTTTCTTGTAATTAAGTTCCTTTAAGCATGGGTCGAAGACAGTCACCTCTGATTGGTTTCGCTGCCTGCAAAACCAAGACTATGATGCGTATCTTCTTTGCCGTTTGCATTCCCCTACCTTATGAGGATTCCGTCCCGGGCAGGTTCTATGGAGCATCGCTTGTGTTGGTCAGGCCCGCAGGGTACATCGCGTGGAACGGGAAGTGATTTCTCAAGAAGTGCCGCAGTGTGCATCCCAGGACAAGCATGGAAAGGGGGGGGGGTGCACAAGTATTTTCCCATGTTGATTCTCTCATCGTCATTGCCATTTCTGTGACACCGCCGTCTCCGTGCACAGCTCCGGTCCAGCATTGACTAAATGAGCTCTTCGTTGGCGTCATTGCATCCGACACAAAGTGCATCTCATGGCTGTTACTAGTGGGCCTGCCTTCGAGCTGCTTTGGTCCCTCATTGCTCGGGTTCCCGCGCGAAATCAAGAATCGAGTATGCAAGTCTTTCTGTGCGGCAGATCATCCTTGTGGCTTGCAGCCTGGTGAACCCCTCTACGACACCTCCTGGGGAAGGCCAGATGTGCGTGCTTGTCCGTGTCTGTAGCTTCGCGGGTTGCCACAGCCTCAAGTTCAGCCATGTTAAGCCCATTTGTACCGGAAACGCTGAGCTCAGAAGCTGCAGTACGACCCTGCAAGACCCGGCATGCTTTCTGTGACTATTCTATCGTGTCATGTGTGTTATGTCACCTCGTGCCATGTTGTTGTGATACATACTAGTTGACGTGTGAGACCCTGAAGTGTCATGCTCTGCTTTGAGAATGTCAGCTGTGGCGATCACTTTAGGGCTGTCATTGTTCTGTTACAATCAGTGTTCTGTTAGGTTGTGGGTATGCTACGTTGTATGTACACATACATGTGCAAAACTGTATCATTCCTTGTATGCAGGTATATAGAATTTAGACATGCAGCCGTGCGCCAAGTTCGGTTGCCGGCTTTCGGAATTTCAGAATGCATCAAACATCTAGCCGGAGATGAAGCCATAAACGAAGCAACACACAAGAATGCCGTAACCAAAAATCAAGCCGGACATGCTTGAGACCAAAGCGGAAACTAGTCATAGTCTGGAAATGCAACAATTATGCATCAACCGATCAACACGGCAACACAGTCTGGAAAGGCAGAAGTATCGGTCCTTGAGCCAAAATTGAAGTCGGAAACAGCCAATGAGAACGCGGAAATCATGTCGGAAAGAAGCCATATGGGGAATGAAACTGGAAATGACAGAACTGCATCAAACATGCGGCCAAAACTGAAACCGAAATATGCGGCAGGAAGTCGCAAAACCAAAAACAAAACAGATTCAGCTGACGAAGGAAATGACGGAAATGCACCAATTCCGTGCAACCGATACCGGAAATGACGAAGACCGTAAGCTGACATGCAACAACGATGCAGCGAGCGAGACGAGACAGCAAATTAAGTCAGTTATGCAGCCAAAAACGAAGCCGCAAATAGCCGATGCAAGCATGGAAATGGACTCGGACATGGCGAATGACGGAGCGCACCCACTCGAACACGAAAATGATACAGGCGACGGAAACAATCAAATTGAACTCGATCTGAGTGGTGTGTGTGTGTGTGTTGCGGTTGATGGCAGTCGATGCGTGTGTGAACGGACGAACTCTTGCTTGCTATAGGATTGTTGCACGGTTCGGTATTTCGACCTGATATTGCAGTCGAAGTATGAACCGCTCCTCACAAGGTGTTTTGCTTCACCCACAGCACATCTGAAACTTGTCACTGTTCAAGTTACTCGAAATCTTGGGCATTGGGTCGAATACAGTCTTACTCGTATCGTTGACGGTTCTACACCTGCGACGGAAAACTTAGACCGACCTAGACTCTAGACTCTAGACCTCTGGCAATGTCCGACCCCGAACGATTGAAGGAACAAGTCCGACTGTTGCTGCCAATGGCAAGCCGCAGACTCCCAAGGCCCGACCCATCTTACTAAGAGAGCTCAGCCAGGATGTCGGGGTGTGAAACTCTTCCCTATCTTCCCTTCTCCCCGGCGACAAGGCCATTGCCGGTTGTCCTGAGGTTGTTTGGGGAATTTGAGTCTGTTTCGGCATTTCGGTAGTTAGGCCTTTGCTTTCTTAGTCGTGCCTTCTGGAGTTTGACACCCGAGTACAGTCGAGGAGTTGTGTTAAAGCTTATGGCTACGTCTCATGTGAAGTAGCAGGGTCTCGTGCTGCATGATGGTTCAACTCTTGCTAGATATGTCGAACTGTTGCAAGATCAGCCCTGAGGCCCTACACTGGATGCATGAGCCGATGGTCCAGCGGCTTCGTGAGGGTTCGGACTTAGGGTTTCGGAGCTTGGCAAGGTGCATCCGAATCCTCGACCGTTTGGCTATGGCGGCTGCGAGAAGCCCTTGCTGGATCCTGCCGCGGGGGCACGGCCAGCACGCTCCAGGCAGGCCTCATGTTCGCCGTCCCGGAACCCTTCCAACTCCATAGATGCTCTTGAGCTGAGGAGCGTGCTTTAGCTCAAAATCATTCGGCAAGCTGGCCTAGCTCCAAACTTGAGCACGGCTCAGTTGCGAAGGTCACCGCCCTGATGCTTATGCTGCTGTGCTACTGGAGCCGCAACCCCAGCAAAACGAAGTTTTGCGATATGCCCGAGGTCTTAGAAAGAGTCGAGTCCAGCACAGGATTCGGAACCTTTTCAGATTCCCCTGCACCAAAGTAGCCTTCTTGTAGAGCGCCAGTGTTCCTAGTACCAACGGCGAGCTTGAAAGTAGGCAGCGTCCGAACGCAGCGCACATCTGCAACCGATAAGTGGCCGGATTGCCGTTGCCGATAGGAATTACAGATGATTGCAGATGTACCTGTACATCCCAGGCATCCACGCGCCGGTTTTGACGGGATGGTTCAGGCGGACGAGACAGGCCGGAGACTAGTAGACAAAGGTCATCGGGCCATCGGACGGTATAATTTCAGCAACCGGGACGAGCGGAGAGGCTTGCATCATCCATGTTGCAAAGTTTCGATTTCGGGATCCGAATCAACCGCATAATGTTGCCCTGCAGTGAGGTGTACCGTCGGGGTTTAGGGTTTACACCGTTTCATGGTCCGCCTTTTGCGAGTAGATGCTGCTAGAGTCTGTTCATGTGTTTTGCCTTTGTGGTAATGTTGCGCGGTTTTGAGAAAAGCTGCATGATGCAGATGCTACCTTGGAGCAGTGGATCTGCACTCCGTCCCCCCCGCTTGTGGTCCAGTGAGCGAGTGCAAGAGCTTCCGTTCAAATGCCGTAAGCGAGGCATCATGTGTATTCCCACTTTGTGTGTCTTTCATGTGGCATTGCTTGAACTTCCCCACTTGATTCTGCCTGTCGGCCTGATGCTGTGATGCTGCGGAGGAACCTGACTGAACATGTCCGGTCTCTGCGAAAGAAGCTACACTCTTCTGCTCGGAACATCCGGCGTTCTCCGACACGCCTAGTAGCATGGCTACCCATTTTAGCCTTCACAGGCTGCTGTGGTCTGGCATGGGCCCTGCACAAGACTCCCATGCTTGTGAAGGTGATGTCTTTCAATGTTCGGTATAAGAATCGTGACGACGATCTTCATGGCTTCGGTTGGGAGCAGCGGCTGCCAGCAGTCGCAGACGTGGTGTTGCGGCACTCTCCTGACATTATCGGAACCCAAGAGGGGCTGCAGCAACAAATCGGGGACATCCAGCAAAGGCTGCGCGAGAACGGGAGCAACTATTCCGCCTGTGGGTGTCCGCGAGAACGTTTCCTGGGTCTGATACCCTGTGGAGAAACTTGTGCGATCCTGGCACACAGTCCGGCAATCCGCTGCCTGCTTCAAGATTCGTTTGCCCTCTCAGAAACCCCATCCCAAATTGGCTCAAAGTCCTGGGAAACCGCCTGCCCCAGGATCGCAACCTATGCTTGGCTCCAAGTCGAGACTCGTGCTCTTTTGCGGACATGCCTCCTGGTTTTGAACACCCACCTGGACCACAGGTCCGAGAGTGCCCGGATCCGAGGAGCACAGTTGATTGTCGACACCATCCAGGGCCTTGAGACGAAGCCACCTGACTGCGAGCATGCTGGAACTATCATCACCGGAGACTTCAACAGCCTCCAAAGAAGTACTGCAGGAACTGCAGAGTCTGCCTTCGCAGTCTTCGAAAAATCTGGATTCAAGGATGCCTGCACTGAGTCTGGTGCTAGGAATGTGCCATTCTTGTCCTTCCACGCTTGGGATGCGCGCAGAGCCGCGGCTATGCGCTGCCCAGCCAGATTGAAGCAGCACGGCGTTTCACATGCACACATTGACTGGATTTTGTGGCGCGGCTCTCGGCTGGACGTGGTCGCGTTTGAAGTTGATACCTTGATCGAAGGCTGCCCACCCTCTGACCACTTTGCGATTCTGGCAACCTTTCGCATCCAACCCATGAAAATTGCGCCCGACAGGCAGCTGCAACAAGAGCACGACCCTTCTCAGTCGTAGTGGTTTGCGGTTGAGACAGTCTGGCAGTCTAGAATTAAGTAGCAGCAGTGCAGTAGCGGCTAGTAACTTTGCAGAAGCAGCAGCTTAGTAGGTGGGTGCTTTTGGAAACTAGTTCGATAGTCAACGGTGGCAGTAGCAGAAGCAGCAGCAGAGTCGAAGCAGGTGTAGTGGCTCTTGTGGTTGCAGTTGTAACACCACCACCGGCACAACCAAGACAACGACTGCTAACAGCTAACATGACTCCAGCTGCTGCTTGAAATTTCTCCTATTGAATTACTATTACTTTACTATGAGTACTGCCACTACCACTACTACTGCGGCGGCTACTGCTACTTACTACAGCAACAATAACAACAACTACTACTACCTTACTACCACCACTACCACCACTACCACCACTACCACCACTACCACTACTACCACTACTACCACTACTACCACTACTACCACTACTACCACTACCACCTCTACTACCACTACCACTGCTTCTTCTACTGCTGCTACTACTACTACTNNACCACCACCACCACTACTACTACTTCTACTACTGCTACTACTACTACTGCTGCTACTACTACTACTACTGCTACTACTACTACTACTACTACTACTACTCTTGCTACTGCTACTGCTACTGCTACTGCTACTGCTACTACTCCTCCTCCTCCTGCTGCTGCTACTGCTAGTGCTACTAGTGCTACTGCTACACAAAGCCTGCGACAACCCAGGGTTACGGAAGTAGTACTTACCAACTGCAGAACCGTGCTCGGATCCCGAAGGGAAAGAGCTGTTGCAGGCGATGGTGCAAGCATTAACACACATCGATCCCAGCCAGGCTGGGTTTGGGTTTGAGCGTGTGTGCTTCACAAATCCTGCAATCGCAACCACTTCGAACGTAAGCAGCTCGATTATTCGTCTAGGTTTTCGGCTCAGCTTAGGTACGATTTAGGAGGTTCCCACATGTTGAACGTCGAGTCAGTGCTTTTGCTTTTAGATGATTGAATATGTGCGGGGTTGTGCACGCCAACCTTGAACACTAAGCCTGCATCCTAAGCCCTAAGGCTGAACCTTTGCTTTCGTGTGTGTGTGTGTGTGTGGTGTGTGTGTGTGCCTTAGGCTGCGTAGCTTTTGGTGTTTCTCGTTTTCCGGCACGCACTTTTCCAGGGGTTCACCAGCTGCGAGTCTGTGTGTCTGTGGTACTGGTGCTTCGAATCTTCGCAGCTGCTGGCATTTTTGCTTGGACACGATGTTTCTGCAGCCTTGCCAGGTTATCTTCTTCGATCATCCCTGCCACAGGACGCATTAGACAGCGAAGTCCAGCCCAAACCGCCAGTGTCATCTGCCGTGATTGCAGCAGCAGAGGAGTGCATGACCCTCCAGGAACTTTGTCCATGGACCATGTTGAGGTCAAAGAAGGGC
>CAJNJA010014810.1:0-12035 GCA_905231915.1 Symbiodinium necroappetens | reverse complement strand
CCTGTAGCTCAGCCACGGGCGCGATCTATGCAATCTTACATACCCCAACTCCACACAAGCGCGCACGCACGCACGCACGCACGCACGCACGCACGCACGCACGCACGCACGCACCCACGCACCCACGCACCCACGCACCCACGCACCCACGCACCCACGCACCCACGCACCCACGCACCCACGCACCCACACACGCGCACATAAACACACACCCAGAGACAGAAGCCATCACAGTGCAAACTCCTGGTGCCAAGGCTCTGTTGGAGGAGGTAGATGTCCCTTCGATGTGAAGGACGCGCGTCAACTCACTTGCATTCTTTCCACTTCCCTCCTTCCCTTGCTGCCACCGCAGCTGCAAAGAGACTACTACCTTTCAGCCCAGGCGCTGGGAGTGGTACCCTGCAGACAAAGGGCTTGAATACACAACTCTCCTTTTTGCCTCAAGACGTGTTTTAGTTTAAAGCAAGCTTGCCATTTTGCCTGAGAGCTCTCCAAAACCGCGGAAGGAGAGCCCTGCTTCTTCATCTGATGCCAAGGCAACGGTAGCTTTGGAACAGGAAGTGGGTCGGGAGCTGTAGGTCAAGGTTCGTTAAGGTTTTTCCCATTTTGGGGCTTCGGGCAAGTTTCGGGCTCAGCGATACCAGCCCTAGAACACTTGACGTGGACCAGCCGAGCTGCATCCTGGCCTGACTGGCCAGGATGCGGGATTGCTGCAGCAAATGCAGCCCTACGCCCTAAGCCCAAACTTCAAAACATCTCTGGATCCTATACGCCCTAGTGCCCCGATCCCTCGTTCTTCCAAGCCCTGAGCCCTAAACCTCCACGGACCAAGTCCGAAACCCGACTTCCCCTAAACTCTGAAAAAAACCTGCGTTGCGTCAGGGCAAAGCTGGTGGCTCCACGGGCTCCGGTGCGACCAAAGCGGTCGAGGAAGCGAAGCCGGACGCCTCCAAGCCTTCCAAGGAGCGCTGCTACCAAATTCAAAGTGTGTATGTATGTATGTATGTATGTATGTATGTATGTATGTATGTATGTATGTATGTATGTATTAATGTATGTATGTATTACAATGTATATATGTATGTATGCATGGAAACAACATACCTATGTAGCATGTATACTCATCCGTACATGCCTTACAGTTGTGGTGACCTAGTGGTAAAAGCGGCCTTCTCCGATGGGTTGGTACTACAAGTCGCTCGTCTGAAAAGCTGCTGTGGGGGCTGCAGGCCATAGACTCTCAGTAGAGACCGCCACTGATTCAATCGTGCTACGCTGCTTTGCTTCCTTGTGTGGCACAATACCGTTCAGGGTTTGAGTCATGGTCTCAGTGCACAGGATGTGTCGGCCGATGGCAAGAAGGCGCTGTGCTGGGTCGTTGTTCTTGCCAGAGTGGCTGATCTAAAACACCTCCACTCTCAACCCTTGCCTTGCTGACGGTGCATGGATACAACAGGAGGTCTTTCAGGGTTAGCTGGCTCACAGGCACCAGACGAGTGCACTCTCGCTGTCGCAAGGGCCGACTTCTCGGCGACGTGTGGATTGACATCGCTGAGGAGGGTGCTGCCGAGGTGCGGCCCCATGAGAAACAGAAAACTTGAGAAATGTAACATTCAACTTCATGCTGGCGGCCTTCACCAAACGGATCACATCCCGACTGTGCGGCACGATGGCTTTGTGCACCGTCTACATGTAAGCCATGTAGATTCAGGAACAAAGAGCCACCTCCGCCACGATTCCAGGTCGACACTCCTTGCCCGTACGTTGTTTCTGTTCACGAAAAGTCTTCCGAAAGACGTACGCAGTAGCCGAGAGCTTAGCTTCCAGGAAGCCCTGGGCGAGCGCGATTTCCTCCGTGGACATCTCGGGCCGTCAGATGTTTGCAGTTCAACCCCTGTTGAGCGAGTTTCTGCTCGGAGCATGTGGTAGTGGCACAGCTACTGTTGTTCAATATAGAGTGTCTGGATCACTAGGAGAAGCAACGCCGAAACAACCTTGGTCGCTATACGACTCTCCTGTGAACGTAACGAGGTTGCCCCAAAAAAGCAGTCATTGCAGTCCCTGTGCGCAAGGGCTTTCTTCGGATGTGGCCTGAACCCTCACATGGCAACTGTTAGGAAACAGTCGACTTTGGTAATACTACATAAAGGGGCCCCGAAGTCGAGGATTCACTGATGTTGAACCCCCCGCAAGCCCCTGCCCTTCTCAGAAGGAACAGACCAAAGCCGAGCCCTGTACCGCAGACCTAGAAGACACCAGGGAAGCATGGCAAAACCCACTATAGACCCCATCACAAGCCTGTCAAACCAAAATTTGCAGACCTTCAGAAGGCTTCATGCAACGCCACTGGATTTACCCATAACTTTGTGTGCAAGACCTTTCAGTAGCCCTTGTAATGCCCCATGCTGGTCTGATTAAGCCTGTGTAAGACCCTCATGGCACCCTTCTCGCACCCCTTTATGGAAGCCCTACCCTAGGGCTCCAGTTACCTAAATAGTAGGTTACTGGGGTACATAATATGTGGTTAGTAACCCACTATTTAGGTTACTGGAGCCCTAGGGCTATACAAGGCCCTTGAAGGGCTCATGGAAGCAAAACGTACTCGTCGATGGGCCCGAGGCGAGCCCACACCGGGTGGAGCAGCTTCTGGTGCTTCTTGGCTCCATTGGGGGCCTGTTTAGGGTTTAGGGTTTAGGGTGGGAAAGGAAATCCGAGAAGCGCAAGCCACGGAAACGGGCAATATCGCGCTTATGACACACAGATGCAAAGTAATATTGTGAGATTATATGTATGCAGATATGTATGTGTATGCAATGAGAAAGCGAGGAGTTGCATATGATGACCTCTGCATAACCCTATGAAAACTAGACAAGAAACCTTCACAACAGCCATGCAACAACCGGTTTGTGGCCCAGGCTTCGCCGTTCCTCGTTGTGTACGCAGTGCGCGTGAGTGTGTTTGTAAGAGCTTCCGTGTTGCAGTGCAGATTTGTTGCTTTGTTGTTTTCGGAGAAACCTGTGAGGGCTTTGTTGATTGCATTTTGGAATCCACCCCGCATCCGTTTGACAAGGGGTTCGCTTTGCAACAGTTTGCTCGTTGCCTGTTGAACGCCTGCAACTCGCAGGCGCCATTCCTCAAACGTTAAGTATCTAGAGATGCAGATGCAAATCGGGATGTGGCCGTCGAATCTGATCGGCTATTCTAAGAGGCATGGGGAGATCATATGCTGCAGCTGATTCCTTGATCCATAACTTCGGTGATATCCAGGCAACTTTCAAGTTTTTGCATGTCTGCATTGAGCACTGCAAACGTCGAAAAGTCCCGCGCATACAAGTGCGATGTGCGTAGCTAATTTTATCGATATTTTTTGGCATATTTTGGGCAGATTTTTGCAGAGGTACTAACCCGACTAAAAACTGTTCAGAATTGGCGCCGAAATCGGCACGAACATCGGCGCAGAAAATCGGCGCAGGAGATTTGTCGCCGGAACACGATGCATGAATCAGCACATGAATCGGGGCATGAACGTAGAAGCTCTCAGTAAGTGCGGGTTGCGCTTGCACAGATCAGTGTTAAACTTGTTGATTAACGATTGCGGTTTATGGTTCGACATTGTACTTCAATGTTTCGGCCGGGACGGTCTGACTGTTGGGCTTCGGGCAGGTACTTTCGAAGCGCATGCATCCTTGAACCTCTTCTTGGCTACTAAACACAGCCACCCCTGAAGTCTAAGCTGAAGAGCCACATGTGGGAGCAGCATACTGCAGAGCGCTACCCAATATGAATGAAATCGTCGGAAAAAAAGATAAATCGGTGCCGAGCTTCTGCACCGTGTTTGCGGCCTATCTTTGTTCTTTGGGTATTCGGGTGGGAGAATTGCAAGGGCTGCTAGACAATATTGGTCAGCATCATGCAGACTGTTGCGAGTTGCGGCGCTGCAGATCCGGACATACACAGTAGCCGCATCAGCATCAGGGTTCGTGGTTTGCAGACAGACATGGACCGGATCATAGCCGTCAGCAGCCTTGCTGATGTTGCTTGATCAAGGTCTTCCTTTCCTTCGAAGACCTGGGCGCAGCCGGCGCCAGTTTGCAAAGGATAGTTCCCTTCGCGCACATTCGCTTAGTTTTACTCCGCAGGGTGCAATGCCACAAGGCAGGTTTAGGCTTGGCGAGTTGTCGATCTAAGCGGGCGAGTAGTGAGGCAGCGGAAAGTCCGGGAGCTGAAGCAGCTCGCTTTTCCCTGTAATCCGAGTCAGCATTTGTGGTGTCCTCGTGAAGCATGGACAGCGGACGTAGGTTGACGATTGAGGTTATACCGTCCCGACATGTCAGGCAAAGAAACCGCTGATCCTGCTTTGACCTCAGCCACTTTTTGTCGACTGGAGACTTCATTTTGTGGGCGGGCTTTGTGTCTGCTTGTATGAATCGCCACTGTTCTCTGACTGGTGCCCGTGTTTGTGGTAGCTTCTCTTTTGACTGAACTGATTCAACACAGGCTGCGGATGCTGCAATGCCTAGTCCGGAGGCGAGGAAGGGCCAGAACCTCTTCATAGTCTGCAAACACTGTCGTGCTGGGTTCACCATGCAGCAGGAGCAGTCAGAGAGTCATCGCGCTAAATGCCTTGCCGGGTGTTCCACGCCCATGAAAGCGAATTAAGCTATTGAATATGCATCTCCCACTTCCCACACACCCGCTTTGAGAGAGCTCCTCGAGGGCAGACCCCATCATGTGTTGCCAGGCGCCACCCACGCCGGGAAAGGCCCATGGACCTCTCCATGCGCATTTCGAAAATGTTTGGCTTGCATCTACTAGTAGGCAAAGACATTGCATGAGACCGCAGTCTTCTTCCAGGCATATAGGGCCCTGTCAATTGCGCTTTAAGTCATGATCCTGCTTATTTTTTCTGGTAAGTGTCCTCATTTCATTAGTACAGAGAACGATGCTTTCCAAACTATAGGCCGTTATTGGTATCGGTTTCGACATCGCCCACTGCGAGATCCCAACCATGGAGTTCAATCGACGCAGAACTCATTGTGTCTCCTCCGGAACTTTATAGCGCTGAAATTCGCAGCCACACATCCCTCAGCCCAAACCTCAACAACGGCTTGAGGGGTGGAGCCTTGAGTCATGCCCTGCAGTGCCACATCTGAGCTCAGCGGTTTACAGCTTCCGACAGCTTCCAAAATAAATAAATAAATATATATATATATAATATATATATAATATATATATATATATACAAATGCATATAAACATAGATATAAATAAGTAAATAAATAAATAAATATATATATATATATATTATGTGTGTGTATATATATATATATCGCATGTACACAGTGATGGGGCACAGGCAGGGGACCTTCACCGTCAGCCCGTGCTAAATCTAGTTGTTTAATCCTCCACCCGGCGAACCCCAAAAACACTTCACATCCCCCAAGAATCCAAGGCCCAGGTCGTTGCCTTGATGAAGCGGTAGTTAGCCAATACGTGAGCAACCTTAGAGGCCAAGAGAGGAACCAAACAGCTGCCACTGCGACTTGAAGCGCTCCTCCGGCCAGGCCGAAGCGGGTGACGCACCAAGGACGGATGAGCTTAGGATGCTTTAAAATATAGGACCATCTGGCCGTTCAGCGGGATGAAAAGGCTCTTTCGGGTTGTGTGCATTTCGCTGTTGCACTGAGTTCAATGGGTCGGGAGTGCAGAGCGCACATCTTTCGGAGGGTTCAGGGAGAGGCGGAATTAAGGTGTCTGGCGTCAGGTCACCCCATGCCAGGCTATTGCTTCTCGGGACTGCTTAGCTTGGGCTTGGAGTATCGGACAGACAGGTAAGGTGAAGCGAAATCATAGCAGCCTGGAGTGCATCCCAGAAAGCCCTGACCTTAACCATACTGCGGGAGGTCCGAAGCATTGAATCTGTGTAAGCTTTTCTTTACCCCGTTCCACAGGCCACTCACAGCCTCAAGACAAGAGAGCAGCACTTGTGGTCAGGTTTGCGTTCCTGCCGGAGCTGTCCCTGAGTCAGGAGCGGTGTTTATTCCATGGGTGTCACTTACCGTCCTTGTTGTCAAGGGTGTACCAACACGGAGTATTGAATTGATAGGCAGACTGGAAAATCAGTCTCCTACAACCATTATTCTTACGGCTCCTGTCTGCAACACTGCCAAACCAGTTCGACCAAAAACACTGGCAAAGCCTGGCAGTCCAAGCCTTGGCTTCAGGACAAGGATCGCTGAAGCCACAAACACCAAAAGTGATCTTCAATGTAGACAGCGGTTGAGCGCTTAGGGTGTTGAGTCTAGAGTTCAGGGTTCTTCATCCAGAGTTGTCGACAGGCGCTGAAGGAACGGGCCGACTCCTTTCTGGCCATGCAGACTGAGGTCGTGGGTTTGCAGTGTATGGGGTTCATGTCATGTGGGCATCGAGAGTTTGTTGAAAGGGCTCATGTAGGGGCTTAGACGGTTTGGGGTTGAAGTCAGTGCACGGTTTCCCTGCAAGCAGTCACTAGAAGGGTGAGAGAAGGTTTCGGAATTGGCCAGCGGTAGACGCCCGCGCTTATCCAAAAGTGCGATGCGAGCATTTCTGACAAAGTTGGCTTTGGTACACCTTCAATTTTCAGTGTAGTCCAAGACAATGGCAGAGGGGCAGAGTGGGGGCGTTCATTTCGTAACGTATGAATTCCACAAACATATACAAGCTTGACGTGACTTGCTCTTTGATCTAGGTCGTGTCGCAGCTCCAGGGCTTAGTTGACGTCTGACGGGGAGCAGAGGCCCTAAAACCCTAAACCCACTCTTCTAGCGGCAATTTGACGATGCTCGACCGGCCTCTGGGATGCTCGCAGCTGCCTCTGTCCTCAAGGGTGCAGCATAGAAATCACATCTTCCCGTCTTCGCCTTACTGCCGGCGTGCCGCCGAGTGAGCCATACCTATATCGAACTATGTATAGTACTACTATGTGGCTTCTTTCTGCCGCAACTGCCCTGGCATTTGCGGCAGACGAAGCAGGGTGCCAGGTTCCTGATGCCAGCTCGACACGTGCTCTGATCCAGCACGTCAGCACCGTCCGGAAAAGCCAAGGCTCACAGAAAGACTTGGGCCTGCAGTTCGGAAGAGGTGTGCGGCGGAACGGGCACAGGATGTGTTCCAAGAAGCAGAAGAAGATGTGGTGGATTAGTAGTGTCTCCCTGGCGCCTCAGTGCGAACACCTGGACAGCTACCTGGACCAGTATGAGATTGCTCTCATCTCCTGGAGGGATTCCGGAAACACCCTTTTTCAGCCGCTCCTTGCATGTCATCTGCCTCGGGGCAGCACCCCGGCCGGCTTGAGCACACAGACCGTGAGTCGTTTAGATCGTCTCAGAAAGCTTGGGGCCAACATCACCTTCCATAGCCTGTCCTTCATCGACCGAGCTCCGGATGCAAGTGGGCCACTTGTGCACTGTTTCTCTGAGTCACATAGAAGTACTAATTAATTACTACTGGGTGTCACCTTGCAGCCGAACCTCCCCGCAATCCAGGAATGCATGCCGTCCCAAAGCTGAAGAAGCAGACGGTTGACTTGGAGTGCATAGCCGGCACGTACATGCGGCTTGACATTCCACAGATCTTGGACAACGCCATGGCCTTTCAAGGCGATGCTGGCATGCAGTGGCTCAACCTCTTTAGGGCTTGGGGGCCAAAGCCTTCAGGGGTTTACCTAGCGCGGAAGGCACCATCATCCTCCCCTATGTTCGAGCATGTCCGATCTAGGAAAAGTCGAGACTGGTCCTCGGTGAGTGTTCCCAGCGTCTGCAGATTAGTCCGGCATTCGGCTTTTCCGTTTCTACTTTCTTTCGTGTAGTGCAGCATAACAATTCATCATGCATCTGTCTATGTAATCTTCTTCTACCGTAGAGGAGGAAGACACGGGTCTTTTCTCATGCTGTTTGCGGTCCTGCCTCTCATGTCCATCTACGAGTGCAGACAATCTATAAGGTACGATGCACGCCACGCCCTCTACACTGACATGGACATCATGTGGTGGCGCAAGGCCCGGGTACTTGTTGATTGTCACCACTCGCTGCACCCGAATCCCCTAAATGGTTCTTGGATTAGGGTCGCTTGCCCCCACCACGCAAGCTTTTGTGGCTGAGATGAGCAGGAAGTAGCAGTACAGTGTTGCATTATATGGTATTCGTAGAATGTAGTGGAAAGTCTGGAGTATAGAGTATCGTATAGCTACTTTTCGTTTAGCGCGGATCAGTATAGTGATAGGATAGGGTGGAGGGTTTCAAGACGGTGAGGTTCGGCCAATCCATCTGTCAGCGTCCGATTCTGTCTCTGAGACTTCTTTGACCATCAGCGAGAGTCAAAGTCGATCAAGCATGGGGACCTTTGCGAAACCACAACTTCAACAATTGAACACCCAACCAAGGCCCGTGCAACGTGCGAGCGCTTTACGCAGGTAGGCAGGACAAGCACAAAAACTCGAACGCTTGCCAGTGCGACTGTGGCACACCTGGCGAGTGTACGACGTAGGCACACCCACACGCGTACGCACACACCCAGACTCACGCACTCCTTGGACTCCACATTTTTGCATGTCTTATGGCCAGTAGTACTGGCTGACTGACGACTGACTGATACAATCGCGAAGAAGGAACCGGGCACACGGTCACACTCTTACGTACACGCGACAATGTATTTTTTCGCTCTCGCTCTTTATATAAGCTCTCGCCATAGGTGAGCCCTGCGGAGCTGCTGGACTCCGTCCGGTCCAGGGTCTTTGCCGCCGCCTACTCCTCGCAGCTTAAGAAGTTCGAGGGTGCCAGGACCCGGTGTACGAAAAGACTGGTTTAGGTTGTCGGCCAGTAGTTTTGATATGCTGCAAGTTTGCTGTTGGGACTTAACTGCGGATGGGGCGATTCGATGCTATACGTAGTATCTATTCTTCTCTGGCTATTCGTAGTATTGTCTTCTCTGGCTATTTTCGGGCTTTGCTGGGCCTCATGCATTGGTCGCTGTTTAGCATCCAAGCAGAGGCTCCACTATATATATATATATATTCCCTACTTTCAGAATCTATTCTCAACTGGCATTCTGGGATGATTTGATGCGCGACACCGTTTTCGGGATCCTCGAGACTCTAGTCATGTGAATCCTGCAACCCCAGCCCGAAACCCATAAAGTTTGCAGTTGCAAGCTTGAGAGGAATGCCGGAGTTATACTTTTTGACCTGCCCATCTTCCGCATAGTCCAGATGCTCGGATGACATGCGGCTAGTTTGGGGCTTGTTGACTTAAGGCTCAGGATTTGTTCAGAGCTTTTACTTGCGGTTTAGCTTAGGATCTAAGATGTTACGCACATGCGTTGCAGTTACCCTGGCATTCAGACACCGAGAGCTTGCACTGCTTAGTGACTGCTAAGTTCCCAATTCAATCCTAGGGTGTTTGAGTCGGCTGGGTAACACGGGGCTTGGCTCAGGCGCTGTAAAAAATACTTTTCGGGCCAAACTCAAACCAGCCCACTCGGCAAGACATATCCGCGAATATTTTCTCAACCTGCACAGTGTTTCTGCAGATTCCGGATCACGCACGAACTTGACAGGGTACATGGCTAGCATTGCATCATCGGGAGCCACTTGCAACTGCCCTCAGCAGTCCAGCACTCCAACGCTAAGCCTGAACAGCTTTGCCCATCTCAGGCCGAGATTGCTGGCCTGGGCATTTGCCAAGGATCCGGCGACTGGGGCCATCCAGATGAGCGACCTGCACCGAATTGGGACATCAGGAGAGAATCTCCTGTAGCTTGCTTTGCGTAGGCCTAACTCGATGAGGCTGCACTGACATTGCGTGCCATCTATACACCCTCTCTCAGTCTCCCGACTCATTCCCCCAAAGCGCCACCGACTAGACATGCTACACCAAACTTACGCAGGGGCTGAGTAGGTAACCTTTAACCTTTTGGGGCTTATATAAACCTATTATAATTCGAAAGGTTGGCCTTTTTTTTGGCTAAGGTACTCGGCCCCTAAGCTTAAGACACTAAGCCTTTATCCTGAACCGAACCCCCCAGACCTGCGAATGATATCCGGCCGAGGCGAAAAGCTGATATCGAGCCAAGACCAAGGCTGAAGCGTTTGATATGGCTTAGGGCCTCGGATTTTGGGGTTTAGGGCCGTTTTGGGTGGAGGGAGGGGCTCCCTAGCCAGATCATGTGGGAATATCTACGCACTGAAATTAGCCCGGTGGCATAGAGCTTCGATTGGCAAGGCGAAACTGAAGAAACGTTAGCGTGTAAGTGTGTGGCTGCAAGCTCGTTTTCTTTTCCTTAATGCATATACGAGCGTTTCACATAGAGTATACAGGATTGATCTTGTATTCCAGGTTGTGTGCATGCTGGCCGTTGCATGACGCGAGAACGCGTCCCACCCATTGTTTGTTCATCACATGTGCTGCTAAATTGAGTTTGGTTTCGTCGCAGCAGCGGTGGAGCAGTGCAGCCGCTGTAGATGAGCATGCTATGTGAAGGAGGAGATAATGATGACGACGCTGCCTACATTGATGGTGGCAATGTTGATGCTGGTTGTGGTGCTGGTAATCCTTCGGTCATTTAATTGTTGTCGAGCTGATTTCCCGACCGTGCTTTGGTGATGCACCCTTTATTTGCCACCTTGGTCTGCTACATGCTTACTGTAGTCGATGGTGCTTGCTATTCTTTCAGTCTTGCTAGCGTTCTAAGTACACCATCGTCACACAGAACCTAACATCGGAGTGTCATGCACTGCATCTACACGGACCAGGTGTCACATTGGCGTGAGAAAGTAGTTAGTCAGAGCTAGGTGTCGGAAGTTTGGGCATCCAAGTATCCAGATTGTGTCTGCGGCCCTAAGATTTTGCCTATCTGGGTCAAGTAGGGTCGCAACCCGCTTGGAGGCCTTCTGTGACTTGCCTGCGCTGGGGCCTAACGGTGGCTGCAAGCTTTCAAAACTTCCGCGATTTGAGCTTGATTTTGCAGTCTCTTAGCTCACTTGCATTCCTTTCCTGTGGCCGCCCTGGCTTGCATTGGCTTGGGATGGTGCAGCATCCCACCGGAAACAACGACCGATGCCCACTTGCCTTCAGGGTTGCAGCTGTAATGGCTGTGGGCTTGCCGTAGTTTAGCATGCGTCCTCTTGTTTTGCCGGGGCAGTTGCTCAGTTGCTCTGTCGACATCTCACGAGCCCAAAACTATAAGCCCTAAATTTCACCCAGAAGTCAGCTGCCCGGCAGCCGGCCAACGACCCTAAAGCCCAGGAACAACTTCTTCGATCACAACCCGGGCCGGGCCTTCTTGAAGGACAAGTGGAACTACAAGATGTTCTGGTCAGGTGCCAATGGGTGAGAAAGCATTGCAACCAACGGTAATGTTCACCTTTTCGAACACCATGCAACGCAGTACTGCAACTAGCATAACTACAGCCATAATCTGCAGGCAGCCGCAACAAGAGGTAAGTCATGACTAATTTCAGACGACGACAACAGCAACGGCACCAGCACCAGCACCACCACCACTACCGCCGCCACCATAATGTTAAAACCCGAATAATTGCAAACAGTGTAGCCAAAATCTTCCTGGCGATATGACAGCATTAGGGGCGCAGAAGCTACCATTTCGCAGAATATGTTACTTCGGAGCCTGCCATGTCGTAGAAGAGCATCGGCACATTTAGAGAATATACAGGTGGTCGCTTTATCTCGCATCGCTGGGTTGAAATACGCATCGATGAGCGTCCACACTCGGGAAACCGCTTTGAGACAATGACTTCTATTTGCGAACGATCGGATGGTTCCACGTGGAATCGAGCGTGTAGATGGGGAATGGCTGGTTTTGATGTGCTGTCATGCCACTGATGTGCGTTTGGAGAGGGCGCTTGTGGAATGGAGCTTCTAGATGGGGAATGGCTGGGTTGGATGTGGTGTGCTGCACTGACGTTAGTCTCGAGTGGGTGCTTGTGGAATCGAGCGTCTAGATGTGCAATGGCTGGTTTTGATGCGGCGTGCTGCCACTGA
>CAJNJA010014809.1:0-37559 GCA_905231915.1 Symbiodinium necroappetens | reverse complement strand
AATTGATACTATCAATAATACGCTGGTTTCTCGCCCTGGACTGCCTCCCTGCTAAAAGCAAGACTCAACTCAAGCTCTGCTACGCGAGCTTTCGTGAAATGGCTGGGTTCCCTCACCGCCCCGGTCTCTGAAAGGGCACCCTGTGCCTCAAAGAGTTGCTGATAATGTCGTCCGATAAAGTTGCGGCCTACATGCCTCAGTTGCTAGAAGCAGCAGCAAAGCACACAGCACCAATTCCACTTCCAATCAGGGAATGTGGTCTGGCTGCGTGCTGCAGATTTCCCTGCCAAATCCGAGCGACTCTGGCAACCGACTGGGATGTTAGCCAGCAAACGCCAGAATGCCTCATTCTCTTCTGAGTGTCAGGCACATTGACGTTTCGCAGTGAGCTGGGCAAGGCCTCAGGAACAAGCGGCCACAGTCGGATCAGCCCGAAACAAGTCAGCCGCTCCCTGCTTCCCATGCGTCCTGCAAGTTTTGCTTCGAGGACGCGCAAGTGACGGAAGTCCAAGTACCCCAGGCTGCTCTCCCATCTGCCGGGCGTTCGCGGCAGCAGAGAGCGGCAGCCCAGTGGTCAATGAATTCTTGCTGTAGTGGGACTGTCTTGTTCCAACCTATGCCCAGAATACAAGCTTTAGAAACAGTATGGCTGCCAGTGGAGTGGCAACTGACAGAAGTCTGGCGAGAAGCAAGCACTACATTGAGTGCAGACTTCGTTCATTTTGATTTGCAAGTGCCACAGTGTCACCTACGTTTGAAGCTTGCACGCCACGAAAGGACCATCTGCACAACCAGTTGTACAACATTGGGCCGTGTCTGTCTCCTTGCCACAGCAATGTGTTCCAGGAGTGCAGAGCAGAGGTGTGTCTGTGCGATTGCGGCAGCAGATTCCGCCAGCGGCAAGACAGGTCCCTCCGCAGCATTCTGAGCCGGCAGAGCAGCACTCGGTTCCACCACAGCAGATCGAGCCGGGTGTGCATTTCATTTGGCCACAAGTGAAGCTCCCATCGCCGCTGAAGCCAAGGACTTGCTCCGGAGCACCCCTCAAGGTGAAGGGGTGCCCGGAGACGTTGTAAAGGAGACCTGCTGCAACAAGAGCGACGAGGAGTAGTGCAGAGACGGCCCAGGTCCGTGTTGATGCTCGTGGGGCTCGTGCATCTGGTTCGGCTGATTCCATCAGCACTTCCGCTTCAGGTTCGGCGCTGTCACCGCATTCCATTAGTCGGGCCATGGCGCAGTCGAGATAGGCCAGGCAGGAGGGGGAGGGCGGAGCAGCTGGAGGCGTCTTGACCTGAAGGCTTTTTGCAGACGTAAGCCCCGCTTCCGGAAGCAGCCTTGCCCATTCTTGCCCAACAGCGGACTCGCAACTCAGCACGTCACGCATCGCTTTAATAAGCGCGCATTTCCTGAACAACGTCTGAGGCCTTCACTGCTAAGTACTCTTCGGTCAATCCCTGGCGCTGGCACCAGGCAGCAATAGGCAGCAATAGGCAGCAGCAAATAGGTGCAAGTGTCGCTCCGTGCGGCCGCTGCCTTTGCTCTCTTGCAGGTCAGTTGGAAGACCGTGTTTTCGGACGTGCAGGCCTTCAATTCAAAGGCACACACTCTGGGACGACAACTATGGGATCCGGGGCCGGGGACGCGCCAAGCTTGCTTCAGGATGTTACAAATCAGGCACCAACGATGTGCAGCAGTTACTACAACACTATGACACAGATCCTGCGTCCCTGGAAGGGGTAGCTGATCGTTGCCGTTGCCGTAGGAAGAGGGTTGAGAAGTCATGGCTGTCGTTGCGGGTTCGGTTGGTTTGCTTCTACTTCCCGACGTGTGGGAATAGCCGAGTTGCTGCTGCGACCCGAGGAATGCAGAGGACATCCTTGCCACTGGTTGTTTGATTCAGCACCGGTCGACTCATCTCTGCAATGTTAGCTATAATGTTGGCCTTCCTTTCTTCTGTCGACATGGCCTCCATCTCACGGTTGGACTTTGGAATCCCCCCACCCTTTCCTCCGTTCTGCACTTACTGTCGTCAAGAAAGGATCCCGCGAGTGCTTCGACAAGCATATGCAGTCGCTCAGGCATTCGGCAAATGGCCGCTCAACAGCTGATCGAGGCACCGAGCCCACTTCCTGGTGTCTGCGTGCCTGCTCGGTGTCGCCCGACACGCCTGCTAGCCTCTGCAGTCGCAATGTGCAGACAATCACTCGGAGCTACATTGATACATATTCCGCTCAAGTATGGCGAAAGGCACCTGTCCACGGCTTCGGCAGGGACACATGCGCCTGACACGAAACACAGACACAAACAAAGACGCAACTTGTCAACAGCATGGGAGGATTCCCTTGCTCTAGGAAGGCACGCAGGATGACTCGCCCCCTCTCGACATTGAGCGATTGCATGAGCTACCCTCTGACATGCTGTCCACCCCCTTTGTCAACAGGTGTCTCGCTTTGGTCTCCAAATCGTCCGTCAGGAGAATTGCCATTGCCCGCTGCCCCGCCCAAATGCAGGCATCAATGACGGATTCGAAGGTCTTCTTCTTGACCACAATGCTCCGGCTTTCCATCAAAACCAAGAGAAACAAAGCCATGTGCCACTGTCCTCCCTTGCCTCCTCGGGCTGCGCAGACCAGCGTCAACGTGTTGTACGAGACCTCATCTGCATGCAGCCGATTCTCTCGAATCTCAATCATCAAGCACACTGCCACTTGCCAGTGAGCTGTGGTGCCACAGGCAGCAATGGCAGAGTTGAAGGAGATCAGGTCCGGCTCCAGGTGCCGCTGCCGAATCTCAGCTAGAAGCGACAGTGCTGCTTGCCAGCTCCCTGCGTGGCTGCAGACATTCATCGCAGAATTTAGCACGACCAAGTTTGCTAAAACCCGCCGCACATCCATGAGACTAAGTAGACAAACAGCCATCTGCCACTTCAGGCCATATTCACAGGCGCTGATAGCCGAAGCGAAGGATATTTCAGTCGCCTGGAGCCTTGCCCTCTCGAGCTTGGCGAGAAAGTGTATTGCCAGCTGCCACTGAACTGCCCGTCCACATGCGTTCATGCAACAATTGTAGGAAACGATGTCAGGCATCAGCTGCCTTTGCGAAAGCATCGGCATGAAGGACAAAACCATCTGCCAGAGACTTGCATCACCAGTGGCACTCATCACAGAGTTAAACGAGATCGTGTTCGTTCGAAGCCCGGAATCTTCAAGTGTTCGTGTTAGTTCCAGAGCCACCTGCCACTGGTGTGCCTTTGCGCATGCGCTAATGCTTGAGTTAAAACACATTGTCTCAGCTTTCAGGTTGCTCGCGGTTAGTTCCTCCAGCAGAGCTATGGCTTCTTCCCATTTGAAGCTCCTGTCACATGCATCCATGACCGACACGTAAGAGATGACGTTGGCTTGCAGCCCCACGACCGGCAGCCCCCGCAGGATGCCTAAGGCAAGTTGCCACTGGCTTGCCTTGCTGCACGAGTTCATGCACGAATTGTGGGAGATGATGTCAGCCTGTATCTGTCCAAATTCAAGGTGTGCAAGGATGACGAAAGCTGCTTGCCACTGGCCCGGCTCGGCACATGCACTGATAACGGAATTCATTGTGATGACGTTTGCCTGTAATTTGCAACCAAGCCTGTCCATCAAAGAAACAGCGCTTTCCCAATGAGCGGCTTGGCCGCATGCACCGATGGCAGAATTGAAAGATATCCTGTCTGCCTTAAGCTGCCTCAACTCCACAGCTACAAGCTGGCCTATGGCGGCCTTCCATTCCAGTTCCTTGCCACACGTACTTATCGCAGAGTTGTGAGAAATGATGTCCTCTTGCAGGCCCTGTAAGCGAGCGGTTCTGAGCGAAGTTGTGGCCATGGTCCACTGGCCTCCTTTGCCACATGCAGAAATCAAAGACCCATAGGAAACTTCATCCGCCTGTAGAGTGTTTGGGGCCAGGCGGCTAAATAGCCAAGCGGCTTCTTGCCACTGCTTGCACTGTCGGATTCTCGATGTGTAGCGGTTTCGTGCATCAATGTTGCAATGCTTTGGCATCTTCGTGGAGCCGGTGAATTCTCAGCAAGCCAGCCCTGCATGTGATGGCCTGCTCCCCCTAGCATGATGGTTTGGAGAAGAACAGTGGCTGCGGTGGGAACTAATGTAGCTTCCTTCCATGCGGCCTCTCATACCATTAGGCAAGAAAAGGCTGCTTAACTTAATGGCTGGCTTTGCACCCGTCTGCCTGGCGGAACCTTGGAACCATCTTGCCGAGCCTTTGCGGGATTTTTGAGGAACACGCTGGGAGCCGCATCCCTTCCTCGGCTCATGACTCTGAGAGCTTCCGTTTGTGCCGGAAGCTGCCTCATTGACACCAATGCGCCCAATGTCAGGAACGTGCACATGTTGTCTTGTGGCTTCAAAGGTGATCCAGTCCAAAACTGAGCCTTCCGCTGCGGAGGCTGGGGCAGCCAATTCTCAACCACCTCTCTGCTTCGAAGACTTTCAACATACGTCCAACTGGGCTGTGATCCGGTAGTGCCCAGATCGACCCAAGAAGTGCATGCAGAGACGGACCAGGGACTGCGCTGCGAAGCGCAACCGCAGCAACACCTTGGCCACAGGTCTGCGTGACCGCTTTCTCGGGCCCGGACCTTTGTTAAAGTCCCTCTGTCTCGCATGGGTTCTTGTCTACAAGGAAGCCCAGTTCCCAACATGCATCTCGTATCTGAAGGTGATCTCCGCTCC
Organism: Symbiodinium necroappetens; assembly: GCA_905231915.1. Lineage (NCBI taxonomy): Eukaryota > Dinophyceae > Suessiales > Symbiodiniaceae > Symbiodinium > Symbiodinium necroappetens. The sequence goes on along the minus strand of CAJNJA010014809.1, from coordinate 32,833 downwards.
CGGTTTCAGGGAGGTCGAGCTGCCTATGAGTAACAGCGATAAGTTGTGCAGATCTGCATAGCTGCAGTACGGGGAAGGGTGGCCTCGATGAAGCGGGATGGCATCCACGAGCCTCGGCCAGCAACGGCCACAGCAACCACAAGTCTCCCCCACATATCTGCTTGCGGATGCCGGGCTCAGTGCAATGGGTTTGAGCCTTCTGCCAGTATGGTGACCTGGAGCAGTTACGGACATGATGCAGAAACGCGAAGTGCTGCACGCCAAGCACTGTGGTCGAAGCATCTCCACCACTTCTTGACCAAGAGATCTCACAAACGACGGTCAAGTTCGTCTCATACCTTCCTCAAGAACGGCCCTGGTATGGCCTGCAGCGCGCTCCTCGAAATGCATGCTCGCCTGGGCTTTGAGTCAAACATGACGCTCGCATCAGAAGCATAGCCTGCATTCATGCCGAAATCTCTGCAGCAAGCTGTCGCGTGGGCTTCGGGCTGCTGTGGGTTCGGAAGCCATGCTTCGAAAAGACGGCTTTGCCAATGTCTTCCCACCTTGCAGCGGTCATATAGGCCATGCTGATGCTCGAATCTCGCCCGTGCCTGTGAAACCCCATACTGGTATCAAGATCTCCCAGATGATTAAGCTGGACACTCGAGTTGCCATGCGGCCTCCAGGGCAGCCTGTCAGCCAAATGGTGCTTCACGGTTTCATACGTGCTGCAAACAACAGGAGGCCGATAAGGCTGAACGCAAGTAACTGTCACTGCCACCGTCCCCCGCACCACCATCGTGATGGCGAAACTTTCAGCAATGGCGACAGCGACAGGTATCAGCAGCACTGCTGCCACCAGCGTACGATGATGATGATGATGATGACAATGCCGATGATGATGTGGCAAGCATGACATGGCGCGGCAAACGAGGTAAGGTCCACAAACGGGGCAACCTCCGAACCTGGGGACATGGAGCGATGCTGGCAACGACATTCCGACTCCAGCACGCATGGATGCTCAGGAAGATTTAGACGTCAGTGGACATTCTGCGGCTTTTGGGCTCTGGTGCAGGGCCAGCGACTCTCACGGCTACGCAAACGCCACATCGGAGGCACGACCCCCGTCACGCCCAGGAAGAGAGATCAATGAATGGGAAAAGGATGGAGATGGCCGGCCAGGGCATGCAGGGCTCCACTTCCGCGGCTTCTGCGATCGGCTCAGCTCGGAGTTCGCAAACGTACGCTTTGGCGATACTCGTGGAGGATAACCCAAATGCCAATTGCGAATATTTCGCTGGCGTTCCCTCAGCCGGCCTTCCAGATCTGGCTTCAATTCGAGCCGCCGCCTTCGGTGACAATATTCAGAGGCTGGTTTTCATCAACAGTTGTCGCCCTTATACTCCGAAACGCTGGGGGACATGCTCTTCAACGGGCAGCGCCTCGCTGTGAAATGTCGTGCCAGTTCATAAGTCTAAGCTCGTAGATATGGCTACCTCCGCATTGCAGCCCGCGGACTCCAGGAGCTCGAGCCTCGCATTCCCGGCACCGGCTTATTCTCTTCATGAGACCGGAACAGTTTCAGCTACGAGTGCTAGCTTTGGCTCAGCGGCCTCGATCGCTCTGTACTGTCGGAATCATGCTAAGCCTTGAACTAAAGAAAGCAGCCCCCGGCCAGGCTCCCGGCACAAACTCGGCATCCGAACGATCCTGAGAAGGCTTGAGAACAGGGCAAACAAAGCTAGGGCCAGGGCCTCGGGGAAGCGTACACGAGAAGGGTGGGACAACTCATCAAGCGAATCTATTGCAGGACAGCACTGCGAATCGCTCGAGCTTGGCGGAATTATACACAAGTCAGAAGTTTTGCTGGCCCACATGCCAACCAGCTTTCTGCCTCTTTGTGGCGAATTTCAACCAAGCAGCAGAAAGCTGGTTGGCATCTGCGCCGGGCCCATACACCCCACACAATCCTAAACGGGCGCCGCAAAAGCCGCAACACGGAGCAGCTGTCGTTGTGCAACTGCAAGGTTCGCCATGGCTCACCGTAGCTTATCAGAAAGCCTAACTGCGAGGCCGATGCGTAGGTAATAAGCAACATATCTTTGAAGTCACTCTACACGCAGATCGCCATGCTTCCAATTGCAATTGAAACTGATGCTAGATACTAGTGCAGATCTTGTAGGGTCGAGAATGTTGGGACAAGACAATACGTATGCACTGCACAGAGACAGTCTAAACACGTTGGACAAGGGACCTTCAGGTAGGGGGCACCTCAAGGGGGCGCCCCCTCCCCACCATACAGTATCCGATGATGCAGCCACCTGGGTGGCCCCCCTCCTGCCCACCTTAACTATTATTGCACGAGCCTGTGCTTTGGACCAGGTAGCTTAACTAAACTGACGTGCGGTTGCGCATTAGGCAAGCTTGCCGTGGAGTCCTTCTCTACGACGAGGGACTTGAGCGTGTCCGAGTACCTCGTAGCCGTCGACTCTCTCACACATGCATTATCCTTGGACGAGAGCGCAATGGCACGATGACTGCTGCATTGCTGCAGCCAGCGTGGCCCTCTCTGGCGTCTGCAGGCTCACCTTACAGAACTTCATCGGTTCGACTCCGGAATTTGATATGCCAGAGTTGCACGGACATGTACGGCCACATGCCTGAGACCAAAGCGTCACAGCGACTGGCAGCAACTGATGGCAAGGGCTGGAAGGAGTGGAGCCTTGGCTCGTCGCGTGCAAAGTTTTGCGATGCTGATACACACATGCCCTGAAACTCTCCATTTCTGCCAGTGGCTGCATTGTATCCGGTGGTGTGCATCGTGCTGCTGGCCTTGCGCTTTTGAGTCCCAGCAGTCAGTTCAGAAAGTACCGTCACACAAACACATGCATAGCATGCGAGACAGAGGTGAGTGATGGAGCGGGAGACAGGCAGAGACAGAGGGCAAAGCGAAACGGAACGGAGAGAGCGAGGGATGGGGAGCAGCGAAGGGAGAAGGCACGAGGGAGGAAAGTGGGCAAGGAGAGAGGCATGCTAGGCCTACGCCACGGTACGGCTTGGGCTTTCACGACCCCTGCAACGATGACTTTACCTAATGCACCCGTGAAAGCACTCGGAGATGCAAAGCACGCGAGCGCACACAATCTCAAATTGTCCGTTTTGCCGCCTGGCTCTTGCTGCCGGCAAAACATGTACATAATATGCCGTCGTGGCATCGAAAATCGAGGTGCAGGAGATTTGCTAAGACCTTTCTGCAAACATCTCGCCAATTCGCGAATCTTCGCTGCACATGAGTCTTGTCGATCTTTGCTGCGGTGTAATGAGGCGGCAGATGCATGGTGCGGCTGTCTGTTCTTATGACTCTGCAGCCCTGGTAAATCTGCTCTCCGAATGTGCCGCGATGGAATCAGCACAGCCAGCGTGCAAAAGATACGTTCAGTGAGATTTGTATCTGGTTGAGACATCTGGCAGACTCACGGGTTCTGATTTCTCTAGTGTCTGATAATTCTAATAGCTGGTGCTGAGCTCGAGGGCAACAGCACTTGGCGACATCAGATGAGTAGTCTGCCAGTGAATGAGCATGGTCTGTTCCTGAAGCTGGTCTCTTGAAGACCTGCGACGGAGTCCCCAAGTGTTAACACTGTGATGCCTTCTGCACATTTGGCGGCAGTCACACAAAGTCATCAGCTCACGGCTCCTGCGCCTTTCATCCTGGAGCGTGCTGAACACCAGGTGATAATGTGTTTCAACGCACTGCACATGTCTTTGCCGCCTGACAGCTGAAGAGTTGTGGATTTGCGGACATGTGGCTCGTCAGCGACGAAGCTGAAGGCTAGGTCGTTTGCCGGTGCCTGCGACACCGGTGCCAGTGCCGGACCTGAGTAGGCTGAGCGAATTCGTGGGCTTGCTGGGCCTAAGCCAATCTCGAGCATTCCAAATCAATCTAAAGCCTCTGTTCATAGATTTGTGGGTGCTGGCCGCTAGGTTTGCAATGACTTGCCCAGCGTGCTTAATCCGTGACAAGCTGCTGCCACCGCCAACAAAGCTGAAGGCAGAGCTCCCCCCTCCAGCAGGGCTGGACATCTGGCCAAGACTCATCCCTGACATGGGTACGCTACCGTTTTGGTACGGTGCTTGTGCACCAGAGGGTGGCATGTAAGCTTGATGCTGCATCTGCTGTTGCGCCATTTGTGGCTGCATCTGCTGCATTTGCTGTTGCATCTGGGGCGGCATCTGCTGTATACCACCCTGCATGGGATTTATACCCATGCCCTGTCCTGCCATAGGACCACAACCTGGCATACCGCAGCCCATGGGGCCACAACCCATGGGGCCCGGTCCCATCATGTTGCAGCCGCCACACATGCCCATGGCGTTGCAACCTGCCATGCCACAACCCATGCTAGGCGCCATCGGTCCACCCATGGGGCCGCCCATCGGCCCACCCATGGGCGCATTCATCCCACAGCTGCCCATGCAGGGCATTTGTTGGCCGGCACCTGGCATCATCCCGCCCATCGATGTGCTCGGCATAGAGCCACCACCCATCATGCCACCACCTAACATACCCGCATTGCCAGGTGGCTGTGCTGCTGCGGAGCAGGCACCCATTGGACCGGCTGCAGCTCCGCCTCCCATGATGCTGAGCCCACCTCCCGCACAGGCTGCTGTGCTGCCTGTTGCGGCACCTGCCAGAACGCAACAGCAGTCAGTCGACCGGAGTTCTACGCAGAATGGCAACTGTGTGCCTGCACCAGCAAGAGGGGTAGGCCCACCCGTGCCCGAAACCTCCAAGCCGGAGAACAAGCCACCCTGGCCGCACATTCTGCCACCACAATACTGAATTCACACTGTGATGCACGTGGGGCCTGGACCTCAGAGACAGGCTGCAACGAGGGAGCACCTGCAGGCAAAAATCGAGCTTTCGGCCTTTAAGGCCACAAATGGGGAACAGAGAAAAACCGAATTCTAGGCACCGTCGGCAGAAGGGCCCTCCATCCCCAGGAGCTCGCCACCCAGCAAATCCTTGCGCAGCGTGACGGCTAGGCCAACCGACAATGAGCTTCAAGCTTCAAGTTGGAATTCAAGCCTCAACTACAGCATCTATCAATGGGACATCGGAGGGGAAGGCTTGGCCTCAGTGGTTCCGAACCTCGAGGCACGATTCCTTTCACCTAGGCTAGCAAAGCTTTGCAGCACTTTCATCCAGCTTTCGGCTCCTTTTATGTACGGATATGGACACTGCGGATGGCTATTGTGTGGTTGAAACGCGCGTCCTGAGATCCAGAGGCTGCTGGTTGTCTGGCAGGTGCCTGCATGGTAGCGGATCGATTCGGGAAAGACTAGAGATGCTTGACCCCGAGCCTCATCTTCTAAGAGGGAGCCGACAGCTGCAGCCTGAGGTGCGGCAGCCTTGGATGTGCACTGCAGCAAGTGGAGAGGTGAAGCGCCAGCAATACCGAGCATCAGACCTCATCCATGTCCAAAAGGTCCACCATCGGCGCTGGTGGCTTTGGAGGCTCTTCTCGTGCAGGCTCCGGCTGCTCCTCCTCCTTTGGTTCCTCTCTAGGTGGATGATGACCCCAACGGCGGCCCTGGTTTGCATGGTGGGTGTTGCTGTTAAAGCCACCTCCGCCTGCATAGCTGGGGCTGCTATAATTCCCCCCACCACTTCCGCAGCCACCACCATAGCCGCCACCATAGCCTCCACCGCAGCCTCCACCACAGCCCCCTCCCTGGCTGCTGCCAAAGCCCCCCCCTACTGGTGGCGGTCTGTAAGTGCTGTCAGATGAGGAATGGAACGACGGGGTTGAGTTCGGGGCTCCGGTAACTTTGGATTGCAGGTAGGAAACTGCAGACATCGTGCTGGACATGGCTTTGTTGAAGACCTTAGCTCGAGTCTCTGAAGGTCGAATACTCGAATACTACATGCTCACGTTCCGCAAGGACCTCATTTCAAGGTGCCGGCGCTGTCCTTCTCGTCTTTAGGGGCATTGTCAAAATTCGGATTGCCGAACCCCACCATCCCTCCTGGTGGAATGCGCTGGCATGACAGGTCTCGCGTCGAGACGCGGAAACATGTGCCGACGATTTGCTCAGCATCAGTCCTGAACCAAACGACTTGCCACCACTATTACCAAAGTTACCACCTTCGAAACTGCTTCCGCCACCTTTGCTGCACAAAGGGCCCATCTGTCTCAGCTCTATGCACATGCCACAAGCTGGTGCGGAAACTAATGCAGAAGCGGCTCCGCTGAAGCTTGATGGTAAGTTCCCTATCCTGGCACGGAGAGAGACATGCAGCTGCATCCTACTCAGGTAACACACGGTATGTGATGGACAGCTCTCGGAGACTTGCGATACGAAAGGATGGCAAGCACTAGGCTAGAGCGTCGGATGCATGCTTGGAGGGAGGGAGGGAATGAGCGAGCCAGCGAGAGAGAGAGAGAGAGAGAGAGATGAATAGAGATGGACACAGAGAGAGAAATAACGACGCGCGCGCATGTGTGTATGTGTGTATCTGTGGGCATTGTTGTTTGATACTTCGGTATGTCTCTATAATCGTGCTCGACCTTCTGCACGGACCCGGACAAATAGGCACGAGAACCACGTGAAACTGAGATGAATGCCACGTCTGGCTGATCTTGCATGTTTGCGAATGACAGCGGGAATGAGTTGAACTGAGAGCTCTTGAGGACTTTGATAGCTGGCTTCTGACTTTTCCGGGAAGCTTCGGCCTGCGTTGCCGGAGCACTTTAGTAAAGACTGTGGGGGTCATCCCTCTCAGTAGCGCAGTACTTCTCTCTCGAAGGCTTGATACTGTCGTTGTCAACTTGCGAAGCACTGTGCTAAACTTGCTGCCAGGCAGACAAAGAAACTGGCGCAGACTGTATGATCAGTTGTCGTCCCTATATGCACCAACCAGAACCACAATAGTTTCTCACAGTTGGTTGAAGTTACAGTCAACCATAGTGTCGACAACGCATGGGACACGATCAAGTTAACATGTGAACGCCCCTCGCGCCAAGCCTTGCCTGATGGGGTCCTCGTCACACCCAGGGTACTTAGGAACAAAACAACACTGCGAACGCAAAAAGACTTCGATCGCGAAGGTCAAACGCTTTGTTGAATTTTACCTTCGTGGACTCGCTCCCAAAGACTTTGAACGATCAACTGCTTCGGCCTCGGCTCTTTGGTGAAGTTTGGAGCTGCGGCTTTTGACAGGTAGCGAATCAATTCGTCGTCGAACAGGGTTTCGGCTTTTGAGGCCTTGGTACTTGTCTTTCGGGGATTGGAGTCCAACGGTCGGCGTGGACCACAACAAAGTTGCAATTCATGGCATAAGTCTTGGGATTGAGAAGCTGAAGGACGAAATAGGCACGAGAAGCCAAAACGCTCACTCGGCCGTCTTGTGTGCCGTGCAGTCGCGTTTCTCGACTTCCTCTCAGCTTCCTTCTCCTTTTGACATTTTTCGTATTTTCTTTGGGCCAAGACGTTGCCAAATTTTTCATCCAAATACAGCTGATTCTTCCGAAATTCAGGTTCGCAAGCTGTCGCAGTTTTGTTGGGTTCTCTCAATCCCGAAACTTCTCGTTTGAACTGTAGCGTTCGATTTGCCGCTTGTACTTTCAGTGTACAAGGAGGTACCCGGCTCATCAACTTTTCCTAATTAATTTGAACTCGAGCGACTTCAGTTTAGGTCAGAAACCACGGTCTTGGGTTTCGGTGTTTACATTTTGCTCGCCGCACGTTCCCGTTTCGGGTGCCCTTCGTTAGTTAACTTTGGCTGGTGATCCCCTGCGCGAGCAAGAGCCGCCGCACGTTTCCGTGCTGCCGAACGACATTCTGGAAGGCAGGCCGAGCGAGGCCAACTCTTGCATTTTGGTCCACCTTTGTCAGTTCAGCTGCTCTGACGGCTGCGCTTTTGAGGGACGATCTTAAAAGACCTTGAATACTTCGTAAGGGTTTGTCCTTCTACTTTGCCTGCCGAATTTAGGTGCGCTCGCGAGCGACGTTCAGGTCGTCCGACACGGCATGCCGTAGATTGTGTCCGGTTTCGACAGCAGGTGGGGCGGGTGGACTCTCGTTCAACCGACAATCAGCACTTCTGTTTTTTGCTCATGGTCGGAACATCTTCCGGCGCATCGCTGGTCTCCAAACTTTCGGCCTGCAGCTTTTGCAGGAGAAGTGCCAGCGCGTTTAGTACAGAGTTTGCACCGGAGCCACCACGACTGCGTTCTGGCGTTGGCACCGCCAGCCTCTCCCACTTTCTGCTGCCAGCAGACCGTGGTTTTCCCGACTCATCCTGTGCATGCCTGAGCCTATGATGTATGCGACTCTTTGAACCAAGTTTGGGCACTAGCTTCGCAGTCTTTTCTTGCTTGTTTATGTGCGCGCACCGCTTAAAATTCACGGCCAGCACCTATGTTCCAGGTGCTTCATGAACGATTGTTTCATGGTTGACTTCTGCTAGTGACGAATGACAGCAGGGGGGTGTATGACTGGAACGAAGCTCCAGTCATGCATCAGGTCGCTGTGCCAAACATCAACTAACCCCCCCATGGCCCCTGCGAAGAATTGAGCGAATCGAGAAGTGAATGGCTTGTTTTGCATGCTGTGATTTGCATCGTCTGCCCGGGAATGCGCACCTCACTTGAGGCCTGCTTCAGTATTGGGCGAACATTAAGGATCAATTCGATTTGGTGGCATCGGAAGTGTTGGAAACCTCAAGCTGGCAATCTAATGTTTTCGTTCACCTGCCGTCCTCGTTCATGGACACCGGGGGTCACTCCCTTCGTCTGCTTTGTGCACGCTCATGACCCCCGCGGGGATAAGGGGCCTCTGACTCATATCGTAGTCCTTAGTCTCGTGTGATGCTGCACCATTCCCAATGTCTGATGCAGAAGGGCAGGCATCTCACCTGTTTTTTCTGATCACCTCTTCTGTTTTGTATATCATTCTTTGTGCTTGGCATGTGCGCTACTAAAAATCATCGTCACCATCAGTATCATCATCATCATTATCATCATTATCATGAATCTTGCAATTCCGATAGATGCTTGCTCTGCAAATCAAATCACCATGATGACCATCTTGAAAGCCTGTTCCAAGTGTGTTCACCACGGCTTTCCGTCATGGCGCCATGTTGATGGGGGTGGTCGGTGAGTATGCCGATCAGCTGCATAGCAAGGCTTGCCAAATACACTCCGATCAGCTCTGCGCGCTACTCCAATAGAGTCATTTAGCAGTTGTTGGCAACGTGCAGTGTGACATGTGCACAGGGTGCCATGTGCTTTCTGTTTTGCAGTAGGTCTGTCGACTACAGTAGTAGTGACTAGTGCAAGTGCAGGAAGGTTACCTCCATTTTTCTGGTCCCGTCCCTCCCTTTATTTGTTTCGCGCCGGGGGACTTCGGGCGAGGGTGGGGAGCCATGCCCAAACAAGCTCCCCCACCCTCCCCACTTAAGCTCCCTCATGGATCTGCTTGCGGCTAGCTTGTGGGGGCTGGACTCATACCGTCCTTCACCTTCATATCATGCATTTCATGCTGCAGCATTCCGGGCGGGGGCAGCAACCTCAAACCTCACGGATCACATCATCTGTTCTGTGTATCATTCTTTGTTTGGCATACGGGGTCCCAAAAGTTCCATCGCAGCATCATTACCATCAGTATCATCACCTTCAAATTTCGCAGTTTGTGACCATGATTATCAACTTACAAGTGTGTGCGTGTGGTGCGTCACTCTGTCTCTCGTTCTTTCGCCACGGCTATCTTCATTCCTTCCTTGGGTTCGCAACTTCACTGTTGTACGAATTTGCAGTGGGTCTCTGTTTGAAGAAGCTGAGTGTTCGGAAAAGACGTGCATTAAAAAAGGGGCATATGGCTCCCCCAAGGCAGGTGGTATCTGGCTCCGCGGCCCGTCTTCTGTGGTTGCAATAACTGGGCTGAGGTGGGGAACTCTCCTGGGAGTGTGAAGTCAGAAGTGGACAACGGAGCGTAGCAAGACCAAAACTGGTCAGAAGGTTTTGCTTCATGTGCTCCTGGCTCCTGGACGTCTTCGCCTTCGCTTCCTTCTTGATCTGCTTCTTCGCGTTTTTCCTCTCTTGGTGTTTCCTCCATCGCCTCTTTGAAGACTTTTTCGGCTGGGCTGAGGAGCTCGGCTTCTTATTCCGGGAACTCCCCCACATAGATGCGAAGCTCCTTCTCTATGCGTGGGTTATACATCCCCACAAGAGCCATCAGCCGGTCCGCTCGTCGACCGGTGTCTCGTCTCGTCGGCTCACTGTGCCTTTGTATGTAGCGCCTGTATCGTCTGTAGCTTCCGCATCTAGGGCCTCCCGCGTCATGAGGTTGACGTATTTCCCCGTCCTTCCGTCTTGTCGGATGGGCGTTTCAATCCACCTATCCAGTGGGCTCGGGTCGTACAAGAGTGCCATCCGTTTCAAACCTGACATAGTCGGACGAGGGTCTGCTTTTTCCTTTGCCCTTGTTGGGGTTTTGCTGAGCTTCCCCCCCAGGTCCTCTGGTCAGCAGGTCGTCGGCTTCGTCCTCGTCCATCTTTTTGTGCAGGTCACACGGTCGCCATGCGCTGGTAAGCTGCCCTGTGACCACCTTGCACTTGTAGCACGTGTCCCCGCTGTCGTGGGATTTGTGGCTTCCCCGGAACGGCGGGCCACCCTCTAAAGGAAGGGCCGCGGTCAGGTTCCGCGGAGCGCTTGGGCGCGAAGGGGCCTCTTCAGCAAAATGGCGTCGGCGCGGGACTCAAGCGCCGCTTGGGAGCAAGCATGCAGGCTCCCTGAAGGCACGGCCTCGGGTTAACACATGCCCAAGGAGGCAAAACAGGCCCCGAAGAACAAAGGTGCGGACAGTTGAGCCAAAATGCCTCTCTCTCTCTCTCTCTTCGTCCTTCTGCGCGTCTCTGCTCCTCTCTCCGGCGGTCTGTCTGTCTGTGTGTCTGTCTGTGTGCCTGTCTGTGTGTCTGTGTGTCTGTCTGTGCGTCTGTCTGTGTGTCTGCGTGTCTGTGTGTCTGTCTGTCTGTCTGTCTGTCTGCCTGCCTGCCTGCCTGCCTGCCTGCCTGCCTGCCTGTGGGCTGGCTGGCTGTCTGTCTGTCTGTCTGTCTCTGTGTCTGTGGGTCTGTCTGTGTGTCTGTCTGAGTGTCTGTCTGTGTCTCTGTCTGTGACTCTGTCTGCGTGTCTGTCTGTGTGTCTGTCTGTGTGTCTGTCTGTGTGACTGTCTGTGTCTCTGTCTGCGTGTCTGCCTGTGTGTCTGTATGTGTGTCTGTCTGTGTGACTGTCTGCGTGACTGTCTGTGTGTCCGTCCGTGTGTCTGTCTGTGAGTCTGTCTGTGTGTCTGTGTGTCTGTCTGTCTGTCTGTCTGTCTGGCTGGCTGGCTGGCTGGCTGGCTGTCTTCCTGCCTGTCTGCCTGTCTGCCTGTCTGTCTTCTCACCTGCCGGCCTTCGTCATCCTCGTTCAAATTTGGTCTTTCAGACTACACCCCGGTCCTGCTGATGTCATCACTCGGCTCGCTGCCGAAACCCTGCATCTTCTTGCCCTGTGCAGTGCTAAAGCCGTACGCATTCAGCGATGCATTGGAGCCTTGGCAGATGTGGCGAGGGAGCTGACAGAACGAGTGTTCCAAGGTCTCAGACTCGACTTCAACTTCAGCTCGGGAGCTGAACACGGCTTTGACGGCCAAGTCGGCTTCTTCCCGCACAGCTTTGTTTGGGGCATCGCCTCGAAGGAAAATTACAGCCGCCCCATGATCGACTCTACTCCGCCCGCGCTAGGCTGGAAAACTGCTCGCGACACTGTCCGCGCCTTGCAATGGATCCGGTGTACCCCGAAATTGCAGGCATGATTTCACGACGTCTGCCTGACAGCACAGGCATGATCTCAGGGTGTACACACACAGCATCACACGAAATTACCTGCACAGGTCGCAATAAGCTGCGAGTGTCCTGGCTCCTCCGGCTCTTGTTAGCCCGTCGATATCCATAAGAAATGCATGCGAGAATATGCGAGATTCTTTGTGCCAGCATCGGCGAAGTGCTTCGCTTATTCTCATTATGCTACCGCGGCCTCTGCCTGACCCCCCTAACTTCTCAACGGCGGAGTGTTGATTTCTGCGTGACTAGAGCAACAGTCACGATCATGCTGGGCTGCCTTTCTTTGAACTGCGCGTTTGAATTCGGGTTTCCCCTGCTCGCATACCTGAGAGGTGTGCACCAACTGAGATCCACAAACTCTTCAAGCATAGCCGAGTGGTACGCATACGCCTGGAGCTCAGGAGAACGTTGCAGGTGAGCCGCATGCTTGATGATCTTCAAGCATTTCAGTTTCACATGGGGATTGTCTTTTTCCAACCTGACAAGCCGACAGAATCCGACAGTGTTGTGCTGCGCGTTCATCGCAGTACCAGCCAATAATGAAAGAAGTTCATAAAGATCCAAACCATGACCGCCAAGCGACTTTTTCAGCAAGTAGTCTGCTAACTGCTGGCATGCGTTCAAGTCAGCGAAAGTTGATTGTGCTATCCTCAGTGCAGCCAGCTCAGCTACAGTAGCACGACCAGGGCGCCAGGGCGCGAGACGCTTGTTGGCTCGACAAATTCGGGACACTCCGGGGCTGTGTTTTGCGCTGGCTGTACACTGACGCTTCGTGTTAAGCCGAGTATCTCTGTATATAAGTATCCTGGCGTGGGAGTGTCATCGGCGCTGGTGGCTTTGTTCAACGAGGATCTGTCCATCTCCTGGATGCCAGGATAGACAAAATCTAAATGCCATGATACGTTCATAACGTCTTACAACCATGCTCTTCCGCGCATCGCTGCAGCCACACATCCCGCGTTTCGCATGCCTGCCTTCCACTGAGGAAGAGGAGGGCTGTCCCCCAGCGCTCGCACTTCGGGCCACGTAGCTACAAGGTGCTGTCTTGCTTGCAAGGGTGGCTACAACAAACTACGCTTTCCCCAGTCCTGCTCTGAGTGACGGTTCACGTGGAAGCAACAGAGCAAAATCCAACTTCCATAATTCGCTGCAGCTGTTGGAGCCTGCCTGAACCCGGAAGGTGGTTGACATGGCTGCCTCAAGCTGTATGTCCGTCTTTGTACGGCTCAGTTCGGTATGTATTGATTCAAGCTAATCGGCACTCACTTTGGGTTGGAGTGCTTCGCGCTTCGCTATGAACTACCTTTCCGAGACACGTGACAGCTTATTCTACAATGTTACAAAGTATGCCCGTCGCATGCGGGATTTGGATACAATCGCATACAACCTTGGCAACACCGAGGCTACTTGTAGGATTGAATGTGCTCCGAGGGCCATGGTAGGGAAGCTGGGAACCCAGCCGACCAGCCACCTGACGCTCTGCTGAGGCTCCGATGTTGGCGGGATCCTGTGTGCAACTGGAACCAAAGCTTTGTCGGAGCATGCCAGAACCAATACTATACCTGCCTGTGGGGGCCTGGGAGAATGCCGGGGTGATGAACCGCCTGGAGTGGCGGGCAGCAATATGCCGACGATTCAGGCCGACTCCCAAACGAGGGAAAAGCAAAGGTACGTCACATAGTCAGTGAAGTCCCATCTCAAATCCCCCTTCCCAAGTTCAACACCAATGCCTGGCAGAAGCTACGGTAGAAGGCTGACACTGATTTTCCAAGCTCTTGGCCACTACCATCCGAGTGCTTTGTTGACGGCTCCACCTGGGAGTCACACGCTGTCGGTTGGACCGGAATCGGGGCTCCAGGCTGTCAAATGGTGCACTGCATAGATCGAAAACTATAAGAGGTAGCCGCTGGGCCTAGTGCAAAACAGGCTCAGCACAGCCGACGCTCCTTTTCCATGCCGCAGCTAGAATCTGGCTGAAGGCCTGCGGTTTGAGAGGTAAGTCGCGAGAGCACACAAGAGCATCGATGGCAGAGGTGTGTTTCTACATCCCCTATATTTTCTTTTCTAGCTTAGCAACTAGAGAAAACCACTGCCGATGCTCTTGCTACTGCACAGCATCTCTCGTGAAGAAGGTCACGAGGATGGGTGCCCTTTGAGGGAGCAGCTCATGCTGATTTGGCAACTCTTGATACGAAGCATTTCGCTCCAGAACACGCCATTGAACTTGCCCGGAGGATAACTCTACACGGCAAAACGAGCTTCTAAAAGGAAAGGCACTGGGAGAAAACCTCGGCTCTGGAGAGCGCTTGCTACGAGCGTCGTAGGCCACATTCACCCCCATGTTCTCGAGGTTGTGCCAGCCGCGCTGCTCACCCAGCTTCAGCAAATGACCAAGAAGAGGGTCGTTCGGAGGAAGCAACTGCCCCATTGGCGCCTGCTCTAGCATGGGCTCCGGCTTCTTCCGCTTCCCTTTGGAAACCTGCTTCACGAAGGACGGGCTGTAGGTCACAGACCACCGGCCGGCGGACATGATCTCACGCATGTGGGTCAGGTCCATTTCTTTAGTTCCTCCGTCTGCCCACATGTTTTCCGTGCTGGTCCAACGAAGACTGGTGTTGGGTCGCCGCAACACACTGCGAAGCCAGGCTATTGTGAAAGCCAAGGACTTTTGACTGCCAAAGCTGTTGGAGTCACTGTTCGACTTGTCATACACATCCTTGGCGTCCACCACAACACACAGCGGGACGGTGTTCAGCGACACGTCGACTTGAGACTTGTGCAGGCTGAGGCCCCTGACGCTTGCCAAAAACCCCCGGCACAACTGTCCCACGTCAAAGGCCTCCTCTGCGCCGAGCGTTTCGGCAGCATACGAAGACCGGCAAACACGGGGTATGCGATGCGATCGCATATCCAAAATGTTGAAGCTCCCAGTCTTGCCAGCCATCAGCGCCATCAGCGCCTCGTCGGCCAGCACCACAAAGTAACAAGCTTGAGAAAACACCTTGGTCAGAGGAGCTTCCTGAGCCGAGCCTTTCACGTCCACGTTCCCCAGGGCGGCGTCGGTCACCACCATGAGGCCACCAGCGTAGGGATTAACACCCCGGAACACCAACTCGAAGCCACAGTTTCGCTGGAACTCACGCACCAGAAGGTTGGCCCTCAAGAGCGTTCCAACGGTCGGAGGCGACTCTCCTTGCAAAGAGGAAACGCAAAAGGCCAAGTCAAACCTGAGCTGCGCCACCAGCCACTGAAAACTGCCAAGAAGGGCACGAAGCTGTCGGTGTTCAGGAGCCGTAAGAGGTGCAGCCACGTCACCTCGGCGAGCCTTAGGCACGTAGACCTCGCGTAGGTTCTCGTGGTACGCCTTCATGGAAAGCGTCACCTTGCCATCGGCACACTTCTGAAAGAACTTCCCACACCAGGTGAACTCGTTGCGCGTGACGTCCCGGAACCCGAGCTGGTCGCCGACCTCCATGAGGGACTTCTCGGCGACGGCGTCTCCACCGAACAGCAGGTCGTCCACGTGGCTCACGATCATCCCTCGAAGCTGCTCTCGCTCTGGTCCATCCCAAAGGAACCAAACCGCCTGGTCCAAAGCCGAACGCTGCCAACCGTGCGCCTCAAGAGACTTTGAAAGCTTGACCCACCATTGGCGCGGCGCGTCAGCAAGGCCGAAGACCCCCTTGAGAACCTTGGCCAAGCAGCCTTGAGGCAAAGGAATGGAAGGGCCGACCTTGGGGTTCGTGGCACCAATGTACAACTCGCGCGCCACGAAGGGATCTCCTTTGAGGAAAGCGGCTTTGACGTCTGCAGAGAGAAGGCTCCAGGTCTTGTGGTGAAAAGCCACCAAGGAAACGAGCAAGTGTTGACTCAGCCGACTGCCGGTCGGGGCATCCCGTCTGATCTCGCCCTCCAGGTTCGCTCTGTCCTCAAAGCCTGGGACGACAAGTCGGGAACTGGGAGCCGGAGGCAAATTTGCCCCTTCTTCAGTCCTGAGCGAGTCGTTCTTGTCAGTCATGACGAAGCGCGGGGTGAGAATTCTGTCGAGCTCGCGCTTGCGAGCCAGCTCCTTTCTCACAGCCAGGCTCTCTTGCACCGAGAGCACACGGATGGCGTCGTTGTCCACATAGGCGCTCCACCCTTTTACCGCGGCTTCGCTCCAAAGTTGCTTCTCCGACTCGCTCATGTGGCTCCAGATTTTCTCCTTTCGCCCACCCGTCGCGTTGACCTCATGGCCCTTTTCGGGAACGCCAGTAGGCAAAGGAGCGCCCATCGTCCGAAGAAGGTCGTGTTGCGACCGCGTTGGCAAAGACCAACGGCCATCCCACGACCCATGGTCAGGAGCTTGCTCCGACACAGCCCCGCGAAGGCGATCACACTCAACTTGGGCCTGAACTTGCAGTAGAGGATGTAGGTCCCCACCAGGTGAAGCAAGCCGACGTAGCTGGTCGTGGTTCACGGTAAGGGCCTCGAATGCTGAACGAACCCCCCCCCAACCGTAGAAACTACTTCACCCTGTGGTTCTGAAGAAAGTCGATGGGGATCAGCAGCACCATCTCCTGAAACTACTTCACCCTGTGGTTCTGAAGAAAGTCGAGGGGGATCTGCAACGCCCGCTGGGCCCACTGAAGACACCCTCCTCGAAAACGAAGGCGGTCCATCCACCAAGGACTCGGTGGGCTCGGCACTCTCAGTCACCGAACGCTTGCGTCCCCGCTCCATAAGAGACCGCAGTTCAGCAGCAAAGTCTCCCGGCTGACCACGAGCAAGAGCTTGACTCCCCAAGGTCAGTTCCAGGGGCTGATTCTGCGCCCGTTGCAAAGCACGCTGCACCACAGGCCGCTGAAGCAATTGCCCCACCGGAGTTCCAGGAGCCGCCGTCGAAGGGGGCTCGGCTGAACTCACCAAGTCGCCCACAGGCTCCTCAGGAACATCCTCCAGGCCGCCGGGTACCAAGGCACGAACAGGAGTGCCGCCGCCCTCGGTGAGCTCCTTGATCGCCGCTTCCCAGGCTCCGCCCAAAAGCTGCTCCAAGGACGAAGCCAACCGAACATGTTCTAAAGCACACTTTGTCACCTGGCCCTTGAAAGACAAGAAAACATTGGTCACCGCACTGGCCTCTGAGCTGCGTTCCAAAGCCAGCACAATGGCGGGCCCATGCCAACGACGGAGTTCAAGTCGCCGCCGCCTGCTCGAAGTCGAGAGTCGCGAGTCACCTCGACGATTCACCTTCTGCACCCGCCAAAAATAAACGGTGTCACCCGCCACGATGGGACGTTGAATGGTGGGCTCCCGGCTCCGAGCTAGTTCTGCACGTCGAATTCCTCGGGAGTAATGTAGCCTCACCATGCTCACTCGGGCACTCTCTCTCAGAGCGAGTCTTTGCTGAAGCGAGGGCTCGGAGTCAATGAGACCATGCTCGGCAAGCCGCCCGGCGAAGTTGTGTAGCACCGAACCTTGGTGTCCCGGTTGACGGCCCGTAACACTTTGTAACGGAGAGACTCCTTCCTCATTGGCGTCCGCGTTGTAGGCCGAGCAGGCTTCTCCCACAACGTTGCACATGTCCCGGAAGCCCAAAGTAACATGTTCGGCCACAAGTGCCGCCACCAGGGTCTTCAAAACTCCTCCCGAGCGCTCTGCCGGGCTGTTCTGCCAGGGGGCTTGAACAGCACAGTGCCAAAGGTGCACCGAGTGGGCCGAGCAAAAGTTTTGAAACTCCTCGCTAATAAACTCTCGGCCCTGGTCTGCCACAATCTGCTGAGGGGCACCAAGCAAGGGCCACCACAAGCGCGTAAGGAAATCGATCACCGAGGCCGAGGACTTGTCCGGAATCACCGCGGCCAGCTGGTACTTCGACACGGCATCGGTGGCATGGGCAACAACAAAGGCCTCTCCCAGGGCGTCCTCGACCACCAAAAGATCCACATGAGCTCGTTCCCCCACGGCCCTCGGAGCCGGAAGGGTCGCCACTCGCCTGGCCTTGGGCTTGCTCTTCTCCAAGCAAACGTCACACTTCAGCTCGCGAGCGGCTTGAACAGCAGCAGGGGGAGCACCAGAAAGCAGAAGAGCCCGAGCCAATCGTTTAGGAGGACGGTGGCCCGTCGCTTCATGTACTCGACGCACCGCCGCCCGAATCGCCGGCGTGATCTCCCCGACGAACGGTGTCTCCGCCTCCTCCTCGGTCTCGCTGTCGCCCTCAAGGCCGGCCTCCTGCGCCAAAGTCTCCTGCACAAAGTCCACAGAGGCCCCCACACCGGAAACCTCGAAGCACTCATTCGCCTGCACAGCCGCCCGGCGCAAGCAGGTCTCCGCGTCAAATTCCTCCTCCATGGCGGCCACCAGCCGGTCTGTAAAGCCCTTGGGAAACGCACGAATCTCCATGAAGGGACGCCGAGGAGGAGGCCCGTCACATCGAACCGGCCCAAACTCATGAACAACGGCCTGACTTGAAGTGAGCAGCCGCGTCCAGGGCAGCCGAAGTCGTTCACCGCCCAGCGTTTTAGTGCCAAATCGCCCCAAATCGATCGAAAACAGACGGCAGCGAGGGTCGGCAGCCAGGGAGCGAACACCAGGAAGACGCCAAAGAGCCGAAGCCGGCGGGTGTTCGATCACGAAATGTCTCCCCCCCCAAGCTGCAGTCGGGCAACCCGGCTTGCGAACCGGATTTGGGTGGTCAGCTGTTGTTGTAGTTGTCGTTGTCGGTCTCGGGAAGATAGCGCCACAGATGAAAACATCCAAGGGGCCGAGGGCACTGACATGACCACAAAGTAGGGGTTTTTGTTTTGAAGCAGCTTCAACGCTGCTTGTCTCTGTGCCGGCACCATGAAATCCCAGCCGGCATCCGGACCCAGAGTGGTCCCGGTCGTGTGCCCCCGGGTCCGAGCACACTGCCCCACAGAAGTGTTATAGCCGAGCACGTCAGAGCACAAGAGCGGGATCTCCATGACAAAGGTCTCGTGCATGCCCCTGCGGTAGAGCCCGTGGTGCTCGGCATTCATCACCTCAGCGACCCGGCGCGGGGAGCACGATATAAGCAGCTGGTCCCGACGGTGCCGCTCCCAAGCTTGACCAATCATCTGCCGCTGCCCGGCCTTCAAAGGAGCGACTTTCAAAGGTCGCGGGTTTCCAGGCAGCCCAGCTGTTCCATCCGATGATCGGCTTGAGGGGTGTCTTGCGTCAGGGTGCAGCCGTCTCCCATCTCGTGGTCCGGCTCGGCTCCTCGCGGGTTGGTCTGCAGCTGCATCATATGCTGCAGCACCTGAGTCAGCATCGCCTCGCGGCGCTCTCCGAGCTCCTTGAACCGCTGGTCCATCACGTTCATCAGGTGCGTGTTCAAGGTGGCAACATTCATAGGGTCCTCGGCGACCACCGGAAAGGTCGTCGGAGCGGGGTTCGGCCCAGGCGACATAGTCCCGAACGAGGTCAAAGTCGAAGGTCGGGGTGCCGCTGCCATGGTCGGGGACTTGGTCAAGTCGTAGTGCTCGGCAAAGCTCGCCGAAGATGCGGCCGAAGCCTCGGCTGGAGTATAGGGCACCTTGTGGCACAGGTCCACCAGAAGTGGTCGAAGCTTGTCCTTGATGGTCTTGACGGTGTCCTTCTCCTCCAGCGGGGTGTGCAAAAGAGCAGCCAGCTTCACCAGGTCGCCCTTTAAGGTAGGAAGCCCCCGTTTTGGTCCGAGGAGCGCGCGTGCCACCTTCAGTCTGTCGGACTCCTTCGCCATCGCCGCCGCCTCTTCTCGAATGGCCGCCGTCCTGATACGGTTCATCCGGCCAGGCTGCTGGCGAGAGGCCAGCATTCCACTCAACACCGGGTCCTCCAGGAAGGCGAACTTCAGCCCGACGCGGCCGCGAAGCCAGCTCATTGAGGCCAAGGTCGTCGAAGTAAAGCGGCCTCGGCCCACCCATCGCTTCGGATAGCAGCCACTGGCGACCATCCCATCCAACTGAAGCCTCCACTGCTCCACAGAGGACACCGAGGGATACGGAAAGGGCAGCCAGCGCAGCTCGGGATGCTTTACGCACCAAAGTCTTACTCCTTCGCGGCTCCAGTCGAATCGCGCCAGGGACCGTAGGAGCATTCGCCGCCACCTGTCGCCGGCCAAGGTGCCGGGATCCAGGAACTGCCGCTCCAACGAGCCCTCCATCATCGAAGGTGCCACCGTCGGTCTGGGAAATGCCATGGCCAGCCGCCGAAGTCGTGGTGCTACGTGTTGGCGGGGGCACTGAGTTACTCATCATCTCCACGGTTCGGGCCGAGGCACAAAGAACAGCGTGAAAAGCCATCTTGCCAAGTTCCAAGCTTGCTTCGGTGAGGTTGTGGTTATGGGGCTCGTCTTCCGACACAAGTGGAGAAGCTTGCAAAAGGTGAGCAGCCCACTCAGCACAGCCAATGCTACACTCAAGAACACCTCCAGGCCCCAATTTTCGCCAGCGGCTCCGGCTCACAATCGGCCACAGGTCCGGAATAAGGTTCAGGGCCAAATGCCCCGCTGCGAGGCGCTCCAAAGGCACGGGTGGCCGGCCTGCAAAAAGATTACATCGAAGAGTCTTGCGACCAAAGTCGAGCACGCCGCCCAGCCCATCGAGAAGATCACGGCCAAGAAGAAGACCCAAAGAGGGAACCGGCACACAGGAAACCCATATGCCAACGAGGTTCCCGGCAATGACCGCCGGCAGCCTGTAGCGCACTCCACTTGGCAAGGTGGCCCCGTTCCCAAACTTAAAGCTTTCACGCTCCTCCGTGGTCAGGACCAGCTCGCGAATTTCTGCGGGCGCCTTTTGCAGCTCTGCCAGGTAGCCAAGGATCCATTCCTCGCCCGCGCAAGTCCGGTTGCACGCTGAGTCCAGAGCACCTACCAACGCCTTGTCGTGAGAAAGGGCGCTGGCAGCCATCACCTCCGAAGCGGCCGCAGACGATCCAGAGCGAAGGGCCGCCGATAAAGACATCACCATGTGCACTTCGTGCGCCTCCTGGTTCGCAAGGGCTTCGACCTCAGCAACGGAGTGGGAGTTCACCTCCGCCAGACACTGCACCTCAGTCTGCAGGACTTCCTCCAAGGAGGGGTTGTCACCGACCGTCTCCTCGGGCTCCTGCTCTGCCTCGTCGCCGTCCACCAGTGCTGCTTCCATGGCTTCTTGCTCCTCGGCTTCAGCCGCCTGCACCTGCCGCGGGACAAACTTTCGAGAGGAAGCCGTAGAGCTCGAGGTTGTCAAAGTCGAGGGCCGTCGGGAAGGCAAGGAAGAAGGGGCCGAGGATGCGCCAGACGGCGGGCCGCCGCCAAAGATGCGCTTGATGGTCATGCGCCCGCTGCCTTTGTCCAAACGACGATAGAGAGGGTCCTGTAGGTGTAAGTCTCTGAAAAGTCGAAGACACTCGCCCTCTATCGTACCGTAGGCCTCTGCTCCTTGCAAGGCGGTGTCAAGCAATTGACGGCGAAGCGCATCCAAACCCAGCTTCTCCTTGAAAAACCATCCAACCTCTGGGTCCGGGAGCTTCACTCCCTCTGTTTTCATATCTGATATGGCCGTCCGAAAACGGGTGGCATAATCCGCAACTCTTTCCCCCGGCCGCCTGGCCAGATGCAGATAAAATTGCGTGCGAAGTTCCCCACGACGATCTAGCACCGACTGGCCATTCAGATTCTCAAGCGCAGCGAGCAGCTTGTTCAGTCCTGCCAGGAGGTCCTCCTCGACAATTGTGATCTGCTCCCCTGTTTGAGGATCCGGCGCGGTCACAGCAGGCTGAAAAGCAAGCTCTTCGGGAGAAAATTCTTCTCCCCTCTGCCTGACCGTGCCGCTTTGCCTCATGAGGAACCGCGCGGCCAAGTTGAACTTTCGGGTGGATTCCAGGTCAAGAGAACTCACCCACCAAGCCATCTCCCTTTTAAAAGCTCGCCAAGAAAGCGGCGAGCCATCCCAGGTAGGGCACTTGCTCCAAACTCCTCCATAGTCGCCCGAGGCGTCAGCCATATCAGCAGGCAAATTCCTAGCCCCAATTTCCAGGGCCTGGCTTGCAAAGTGAAACCAGCCCACCAGTTCCAGCAGCCCTGTGCCCGGCACTCTCACAGCTGAGCGTCCAGCCAGGAAGAAGTCGAGAAACAGGTAAAGGAACAGGAGGGCGCGAAGAAGGTACACGGAGTCGCGCTTATAGGTTCGCCCCAAAGGCCGCCGCAATCAGCACTCAGGCTCCGCTACCACTATAAGAGGTAGCCGCTGGGCCTAGTGCAAAACAGGCTCAGCACAGCCGACGCTCCTTTTCCATGCCGCAGCTAGAATCTGGCTGAAGGCCTGCGGTTTGAGAGGTAAGTCGCGAGAGCACACAAGAGCATCGATGGCAGAGGTGTGTTTCTACAAAAACTCTCATGCTGCGGCCTGAAGCATGTCAACTCGCTCAGACGAGCTCCGAGGAGGGAAACGCTCGACCTCCGAGTCAACAGTTTGTTGGTAGCGGTTGCCCATCTACAGCCCGGAGTTGGTTCTTCTCTCGCTGTAGGTGTCCGGCTGTGGATTTCAGCTGTCGCACCAGCTCCTTAACTTAGCAAAGTCGTGCTCATGAGCAGCACCGTCTCCGAAATCGCATTGAGCTAAGTCGCCACAAAAGTTGGTCTCTGCTCCTCCTCAGGGCAGCAGACGCTGCGCAAGGCCAGCCTCGGCTGTCATGACCAAAGCCGGGCTCTCCTTCTGTTCACCCCCTGTTTACGCCGCTGCGTGGTCTAGCTGAGTATTCAGATCAGCAACAGCCAACTCCTCACGTGCAGGATGTCTGCTTCACAGGCTTTTTGTCCTCTCTAGCTCTGCTCAAGGCGCATGCGCAAGCGATCGAGTGAGCGCTTGGCATTCTGCCAGGCCTCCATCGGTCCAACTGCGCTAACGTTGTTGTTAATGGTTTCAGTCTCTGCTTGGATCTGAAGCATTTTCCACTGGTCTTTGGCATCTTGCAGGGCAGCCTGCTCCTTTCGGTGAGCTTCCAGCTTCTGGCGTCGCACCTCCGCTGCCTCTGCCAGTTGCCGCTGCAAGTCGGCCATAACAGTCGACTCTCTCACAGCATCGCTGCTGGCTTGGAGCAATGCATCTTGCTGCATGGCAATGGAAAGCTTGACTTGTACGCATTCTCGCCGAGCAGCTCTGGCAAGCTGCAAATTTTCCCCCAACTCGGCCTCCTTTCGTCGTGTCTCTGCCAAAGCTGCAGCATGTGCAGCACTGACTTCCTTCATGGCTGCCGATTCAACTTCATCGGCTTTCATGCCGGTTCGAGCCGAGGGGCTGTCCCGAATCTGCTCGACCAGCTGGATGATGGCATCTGCGCCAAAACCGTCGTGCAGAGAACCCAGAAGTCTAAGATACTGAAGAGCTTCCTGCCACGGGTCTATGCTTGGTTCGCCTAGAGTTTTCTGACTGGAACTCGATTGCTGTGGCACAATCGTTTCAGGGATTCCGGCCGTCACTGAATTCCGGTGCGCTGCAGGGTCAGGTGCCCGTTGCGCGGCGGGGTCACGCGCCCGCAAGTTGGATCCGGACTTGACGTTGCCACGTGCTTCAAGAATGATATCAATTAGCTCGGTCCATGAGCGATTAGCCAGCAGCTCATGATTCACACCCAAGTCAAGAGCCCAAAAGCTTAGCTCGCGCACCGGCAGCATCTGCAATTGCTCTACTTGGTTCAAGTTGGCCAATGATCTCTCAACGCCAGGGCGCACGTATGGCTCCAGGTTCACGAGATACTGCTGCTGGCTGCCATGGACTGTCCCAGGCCGCACTACTCGTGACCAGCCTATGAAGGACCGTGCCGTGAAACCAAGGTGTCGCATAGCATAAATCCCAATGACCGTAGCAGTCCTGCCAAGTCCAGACCGGCAGTGGACGACGAATGCGCCACTATGCGGCTCGACAACTTGCAGAAACTGCTGAATGAGCTCCGTGGATGGGCAACCCCCATCTTCGAAGGGAAGCCACACATGTTTGATGCCGGCGTTCTCGAAAGGCTTTGGATCATAGCTGATCAGCTCTCTCCGCTCCCCCTTCTCCTCGGACTGAGGATGGTTGCACTGAATTACGACTTCAATCTTGTTCTCGATAAAATATGGGACAAGGACATCTGGAGTGCAAACAGGCATGCCCTCCGTGTCCACAGGCTGTGCCCAAGGACTGGCCATCGCCAGGGCTTTGCCCTGTAGTATCCAACTCATGTCCCCATGCTCTGCTCGCAGCATTTGGGTGTAGAGCTCCACCGGGAAGCTTCGGTAATCCAACCAGCCCAAATCTCGGGCTCGCTGGATGCCCATCAAGACATCGAGCACGCTCAATCTGAAGTCCGACTCCTCTTCCTGCAACTCGATCCCGTTCGCACCCTCCCCCCGACAATCTACGAATGCCGGAAGATCCAGGTAAGCGAACGGCTGGTACGCATCCTGCGCAGATAATCCCTTTGCCAGAATGGAGTACGCGCAGCAGAGGGTCACCGTGTTGCTCCATGTCTCTCGCATGCCATCAGCAGTAATGTGGACTAAGGCTCGGCACCGGTGATGTTCTTTGCAAAGCACATCAACCCACCGGCAATAGATGACTGTGGACGCAAGATCTAAAGGTCCAAAGTCACGTCCGACGTTCAGTGGTTCGTACACAAAGTCCGGTTTGTCCTCAGCTTGAATTGCGATAGACTAGGGCGACTAGGGCTAAGGACATTTGTCATAGTACGCTCGTTGAAACTGGTTTTCGACCCTGGCTCCGACCGGCAGCGGCTACACATCACTAGAAAGAAGCGATGACAAGAATCTGCACGGGGCAGGTGCCGAATCGACAGTGCCAGCATTTGTCAACATATCCAAGGTATTATCCAAGGCAAAGACACCAGCAATGCCCGAAGATAGCTACTCGCAGTAATCGAAGCAGCAATGGGAACAGAAACCGTGGTATCGGGTGGTAGTGAGATCGACTTAGCGCCACGACAGTTCCACTATCGCCGGTGCTAGCACTGCGATTCCATCTCTGTCGACGTCACTAGCATGACTGCGGTTTTCCCCAGCTCCAGAAGACAAAGCACGGCTGATGATCCCCCATACGAGTAGTCAGTGACACGTTCTGTCGGAAGCATGTAGGAATGTAGTGTTGCATGCATGTCGCATCATGCGACACTGGCTTTCCTGCGCGAGGTTGCTGGGCAAGTTCGATAACTGTCAGCGCTTTGCGTGTCAGATTGCATAATAAGCTCCAATCGCACAAGGCTCTTCGCAAGCACGACAACATAGACTTACGCACTACTTACTGCTTGTTCACACTACGGACAGATTGCACTCTCCACATCAGATGTGATGAAGACAATAGCGATGGCCCGAACGATGGCAAAACTTGCTGTGAGGCGAAAGCGATTGCAGCACTCCACTCTCTTGGTCAGCCGGAAGTCATCCGTTGCGAACACGACCACCTGGGCTTTGACACGCGATTTCAGCCAGGCTTTCCCACCATGGTACATACGTTGGGGAGTCTGTGGAACCTGGGGTAGCCAAATTGTGGCCGCGATGCGCCGTCTGCCGTGGGACACGCACTTTGCGATGCCCAGACCAGGGAGGGACCTCCCTGGATTTTAAGCCAGGAAACCGCTGCCATGTGACGTGCAGAATTAATTGAGGGATCTAACCGGGATCTACCTTAATGTAGAAGTGGTTGTGTCTGCCTATGGAGGATGTTACTTCAATTGGGCCGTGCCTCTTGGCTATCTCATGTTCAAGAACATCTTACAGGCGTGGTGGCCTAGATAATGTAGTGAGCATACCAATCTACGCATGAAATCGAGCCTCGTACCATGCGGACAGCAGGATAGGGACACCAACAGATTCTGGCCGACGCGGCTTGGTCTTGTGATGCTCCAAGACTGAAAGCAGTGTTTTCGAGAACAGCCAGGCTCGTCTCGGAGTAGTGAACTTATGTCCACCGGCCCAGGCCAGACCTTGACATGCTCAGTGGATCCCTGACCTTGCGGAGATCCGCGCAGTAGGTCCTTCCAGTACTCAAACGTGCCTCCGAAGCTTTCCTCAAGCTTTCGTGCTCGATGGCACAGCTTGTTGCCGGGGTAGACAGGAAGTTCCGAAAGCAGCCTTGCCTTCTTTGGACAGGGTCGCTGCATACATTGAGCCGGTCTTTCTGTTGGCAACTGGCACAAGAGATCGAGGACTTAGAATAGTATACTCACTCATACCGGCAGAGTATGCAAACGATGCCAGCAGCTGTCAGCCCGCGTTCGGTTGCAACAAAAGGATGCCGAGCAGCAGAAATTTCTGTTGTGTTTCCACGTGTGAATTAGGCTATTGCTTTTGGTAGGCACTCGTGCTGTTGCTACAAGTATTGGTACATTTCGTGCTACTGTTGGTAGGCGTGATCCCTGGTGTTTGCAATTGCTGGCGATTTACATGCTGCTGGTCTGTTGCTTGAGATTGAAACTTCCACTCTTCTGCTCTTTTTGTGCCGGGTTTCATGGTCGGGTTTCAGGTGCCATTATCTCGGCCGTGCTGAAAGTCGGCGGCTGCCGTTGCTGTTGCTGTGATGATAAATCACAGATGAACACTATGTCACTATGTGTTTTGTTGCTCCTCGTGATCGGCTGGTTCTGCCTCTGAGCCACGTAGAATGCCATGACTTGCATACATTGTGGGCGCTCGGCTGGTCGTTGCTTATACACTGGGCAGACCACGCGATGCCAGTGCTGACTCGACACAAGTATCGCTCCACAGCTGTGAGAATCAGAAAGCAAACTCAATCACTAAAGTTACAAAGTCCATGCGGAGCTGCGTAAGCCGAAAGCCGCAGACTGCCGGCTGCGGAATCCTCAGACACGAACGCGGGCGCACCATGGCCCTGGGCTCCACTCGGAGCTGCCGGAGCTGCCAGGCCATTGCGTCGATCTCCGCAGTGCACTGTTTTTGGGGGGTCAACGCTGCTGACGTGGATTTTCTGACGATCAGAACTACAGCCCTCCAATAGATGCACATGCAAGCAACTCCGACCATTTCTGAGTACTTCCTTGAGGCTGTTCCTTGAATATTCTTGGCTTTGAACACCTCGTGAGAACTGGGAAAGGGCTGTGCCTGCTCTGGCCACTCCCGATGGTCGTGCATTTTGCAATTTTACACCACGAACATCCTGGATTTCACGGCAGGTTCGGCTGTGCTTCATGGATCCCGGCGGGGCCAGCTCCTCGAAGAGATCCCGAGGCCTTGGTTGATGTGACAGTGCCTATGTCATGCCTGCAGGAAGTGGCAGCCCCGTGCGCGTCAAACTGCAGGTGGCCCTCTCCAAAAAGACGGCATGGAAGCGGCTTGCGCTTTGCGGATGCAGGCACGCATTGAACAAGAACACCCTAGGGTCTCTCAGGCAATTCAGGCACCAGCCAGCTGGCTGTTGTGTCTGCCGACCTGTACTAGAGTTCCAGGGTGAAATAATCAGCTTCTCCCCTGCTCCGCCACAGGCCTTCTGAGCCGTTGCAGCGAGCCAGGCGCGTTTGGAGCCACTGTCGTTGCCTCAGAAGAAGTCGATTGGTGCAGTTGCTCCCCTCACTTTCTTCGACAGTTCTAATTACCAGGTCTCCCCTACTAGAGGCGAAGGAGTTTCCAGTCAGGTATGAAGGAATCGCGGCTGATCTTTGATCCCAATGTTGACATTGGTGTCGTTTTCCATCCGAAGGCCCGAGGACCGCACAAGTGGGAAGACGATGCCTGCAGCAGAGCTGCTCTCTTGAAGGGAATCGCAGCGTAGCGACGTAGCACGCACACTCTTTGCGAACACCGTCTCGACTTTGAAAGGCGGCCGTGCTACGAGTACTTCAAGGTTTGTATGTGGCTAAACATAAATGCGAGTCACAAGGGGGGTAGTGGCGCTGCCCAGTGCTCACACTTACAATAGCAGCTTCACACTACTGCAGGGCACCATGATCGCTGCTTCTGTCAAGTTCAGTCTTAGTCTCCCATTGCAAGGAAGTATGCAGCAATTGAGTCAGATGCCGTGCGTTGCTTCCGGAGCCTCGAGGTGCTGCTGGGTCGGTGGCCGAAGGATCCAGGCCTCTAGCTTGCCATGTTTCCCAAAACACAATGGCTGCATGTCACGGTGGAGAAAGCATCGACACCTACAATAGAGGTCGTCGATCTGTCTCAGTCAACTGTCTGACTGTGCTACCAGTACCCCTACACATCCCAAGTTCAAAGCTGCAAAGGAGCAACGTCCTTTTTCTGACATATGGCAGGCTTCATCACCAAAACAGAGAACCATGCTGTAGGCTGGGGTTCTTCAGCACGTTGACTGGGGAATGCACCGCTCTTCGACAATTTCGTCCGTTGGTGCAGGAAGGCGTGCGGGGCTGGTGGTCTGTCTCTGCGAGCTCTGTGGCCCTGGCCTGTCATCACCTCCAGCATTACCATGCCGAAGGAGTACACCTGCGCTTACTATTCGTGAACAATCGAGCACTCTGCCCTGAACACTGAGACTGAGCCGAACCTCGGACGATTCGGTGCAGCGTCGCGTGCGCTCATAGACAGGACCTACCGAGACGCGGGCATCTTCAAAAACTTAGCAGATTCTGAGAAACAAAATAGGTGAGCAAGGAGTTTGAAGCCGCTGGCGTAACTTTCGGCTTTGAATGCCGTTAAATCTGTAAGCCTGCAACGGAAAGCATGTTTCTTCTGCATCGTTTTTTCGGGGGGGGGGGGGGGGGGAGCATCGGAAAGCCTGCTGCACGGTTCATCGAGTCTGGGATACTGCGGCCGCGGCCAGTGCAAATGGTGCCTATGGCCGATGCACCAGGCCAAGGTGCGCACACTTGTATCCTGGAGTACCGCCAATGGTCTTCACCTGAAAACTGTGTGCGACCTCATGCCTGTGCTCCGAGTTGATCCGGGGCAGCGGCCGTGATGTTCGTAGCGCCGTTCTGGCTGATACAGCTGAGACCTCGTCTGAGGGGCTGTGTCTGCTGTGTTGAAGCAATGATTCGGGCATGGTTACGATGAAGGGTCTGCGCAATCTCCACCAGGCCGACAGCTCGCATTCAAGGGCCATTCAGGGGTGGCGGTTTTTTCCTCTTCTCTCTGCCAGAGCTCGAAAGAAGGCGGAGCCGGTCCCCAAAAGAACCTTCAGTGCTAAGGGCAAGCAACATTTTTCTTCACCGAAAAAACCCGTCGTGGCCAATGGAAACCGAGGGGCGCTGCGAGGACTGAAACTGCTAGGGCCGAAGTGTGGAGCATGAATCTCAAGGCTTTGGATGCATGCGCCATCGCTGCGGCCATTTCCGTGGGACGGAGGCGCCGCCATCTCCGGCGGAGCTCCGGCCTCAAGCATGTCACTAGACATACGAAGGATTTTCAGAGGCCTTCAATATCCTCGGTCGGTGACTAGTCGTACACTCGCCTCGAAAGCCACAGGCACAAGGCGACCATGTCCCAAGGATTCGATAGCTGAGGCCACCAGACCTCAGACAGGAAGGCATACTACCCGCTACCCCATCTGCGCGCTGTCACTGCAGCCAATCTGCGCACACTCAACTAGAAACGCTACACTGCAGCTGCCAAGGTGCCACATCTGTTTCTAGCTCCTCCGGTTTCGACAATACTCGGCGGAACGTGCTAAGGATGTGAACGGTACATGCTGCTCCCGTGCAGTCGATGGTTTTTTGCCTGTGGGAAGCAGCAGAGTCGACGACTTTATTATGAGGGGCCACTGCAGGTCATGATCCTCATCGCTGTTGATTCTCTGCTCTGCCGACAAGTCCTTGAGGCACGCCGACCTCTGCACTGCGCGCCGAACGCCGGAGGGGGTCAGGCGGGCACAACCTGGGCAGCGCAGTCGCCGAAGTTCCGGGGCACCTGACGAGACTTGGTTCTATGAGCCTCTGGGCCAAAAGACTCCTCTTGTAACTTGTATAACTACTGCCTCGCGCAAACGTGTTGTGCATCGATGAAAAATCATGTAAACAGCCGCACCAGCCACGCTGATCAAGGCAGTGTCGTCGAATTCCTGGCAGTCCTGAAGCTGACGGACGGCGGGGTATCATGGAATGATTGAGGCTCATGTTGCCACCAGCGCTGAACTGCTTCACGACCGCATGTTGGCCCAGCGACTGCCACGTCGAGGGAGGTCAAGTTCGGGAACATTTCCGGCTTCAAAGCTTCCTGCAGCCCACTTCCAACCATGCATTAGTGGCATCATCTTCCCGGCTTGGGATTACTGCCTGCCGAGGTACCGGTTTCAGGACATGACAACCCGAACAGTCCACAGTTTCTGCCGACTCCAGAAGCCCGCAGCCTGCAAATCAAAAGTCTGCCGCCTGCGATAGCCCTCTTTTGCAAGCAGCCGGCCTTGTGGGGGCAGCGGAGTCTCAGAGCATGGAAGCCACAAGCGCAGGGCTGCAGGGTGGGAACCTGGCTGCACAGAAGTTCGGCTCAAGGGCGACCGGGGAGCGCGGCTCAAGCCGGCGCCTGCTTGTAGCCTTGCATGCCTTGGCCATAGAACTTGAGCACGCCAGGACTGCAACGTCAGGTCGATGCGCTTCGCATGTCGCAAGCCTCCCACACTGACCAAATTCATGCACAACCCTGCAGTCCGCGAAGAGCTAGCATCGTTTCAGAACGAAATCGTCTGGGCCTGTCAGATCCAACTTGGTCAGATGCTTGGAAAAGATCAGGACTTGTACAGGTTCCGGCTTGCAGTCAAGCTCCGGAGAGCTACCTTCCATTTCTCAGCAAGAAACTGAGCCGTGGTTGCCGCAAGCCTGACTACAGAAAAACTGGCGTGGCACCTGCAAGAGGTTTTGCTGCTTCGGGTGGCTGAAGCACTGATAGATGTGGAAGCTGCAGGCCTTGCAGGCAAAGCAAAGCTGCTAGAAGGACACTCAGCTACCTACTACGTTGCTACGCCTCAGACTGCTGTTTCGCAGAGCTCCGCAGGCTTGATCTGTTCTGTCTGTTATCCCTGACAAACTTGGGACGATGCATTTGGCACCCAATCCTCAACACTGAACAGTACGCCAAGCATGCCAAGCACCCGGCTGAGCTCAAGCAGCTCCTGCCACCGCAAGGAGCTGAGATCCAAGCGTGTGAGCCTTCCAAGAAAGTGCAAATCTTTGTGCAAGCCCTCAGTTCGCTAACACGCACACACTCTATTCGCGTTCCATGAGGCCACCGATTGAGGGAGAGAGCATAAACGAGGGTAGCAACAGTAGTGGAACGATTGCAGCGACTGGCAGTAAGGGCCGTTGACAAACAAGGCCCCTAACGCAGACGTGAAATCGCGAACACCAGGGTGGCTTACCAAGCTTCAGCTCGAAGGAACTGCATGAATTATCCAGGAGTTGTCCCCCTCCCTCTACCATGCCTTGCAGATTCAAGGCTCAACCGTCGCAGATTTGCACCAGCAAGCGGTGCCAAAGGCAGCGCAATGCACCTTGGCCGAATAATCACTTTTTGCAGACTGGCCTGCAGCGACTCTGCCAGGACGAACACTGGACCACAATCACTATGGAAGCCAGGAAGGAATAAAAACCGCAGCAAGTGCCCAGTGCCCACGGAATGCATCTTGGGCACGTTAGGCTGGGGCACCGGAGGCGCAATGTCTGCAAGCGATGGCTTCTGCTGAGACGCAGCTTCAGCTCCTCGGGACGTCATGGGGGGAAGCGGCGGTCTCGCGCAGACAGAGGGAAAGGGTAGGCTGTCTCTGAGGGAGTTCATGTGACGACATCGATTTGGATTCTCTCCGTATTCACCCAGGCTCCTCGAGACTCGTGGAGGAAAGCTCAAGTGACTCAACGGACGAACAATGGGACAGCTGTAGTTGTTCCAGTTGTTGGCAACCTGCCAGCAGATGAGACCTAAGTCCGGCTTTCCTGTGCTCTTGACAGATCTGGAGCTGGATCTCAAGTTGTGCCGAATGCAGCTGAGGGAACAAGCAGCGGCTGGAAAGGCCAGCGCAGCCACCGATATGTAGATGCGAGATGTTCGGTGCTTGGACATCGACAGACTCAGCCGCCTCGCAAAACAAACTGTCATCGTCAAGAGTGCAGCAAGCTTCTGAGGATTTCGTTGAACACGGATGCGTCGCACTGCAAAGCTTCCCCACAAGTTCAAGAGTTGCACATCAAGCCCGGTTTGTAAAGTGATACCAGTACCTGGTGCGTTGCTCTCGCTCGAAGATTTCCTCATACCCGCCTAGCCCGGCCTAGCCTTTAGCCAAAACTGCAGCTTTGGGAGCTGCGTCGCCCTCAGCGTGATGCGCCGGAGCTCACCACCCTTCCGTGAGTAGCGAGTGAAGCAAACAGCGGAATGTTTGGGTGCCCTTCCCTCCACCTGCGGGAGAGCCAGCTCCTGCAGGTTGCAGCCGCGCAGTTCCAACCTTGGATCACAGGGAATGTCGAAAGGGATGAAGCCAGCTCTCCTCGGGAGGATCCAGTATTGAACTATCGGCTGCAAGTGCTGCAACGCAAATCAGCAGCTAGCCCCATCAAGCTGTATAGGTACCTAACTTGCATGGATCACATACTTGCGAAAATGCATCTCCGGCGCTGTCGGAGCTCACCGAAGACCGCCCAGTCAGAGAGATCGAGAGTTGCCAAACCTGGCACCTGGGCGACATGATGCGATGAAAAACATTGATGAGACATAGCCACCTCCTAGATGCTTCGCCTTTGGCAGAGCCCAGCCCTACCTCCAGAAAGAGCTCTTGAAGCTGCAGCGCATCAGGTAAGCAAAGCGTCGCGGAGCCTCTGCATGCACTCCACAATCTACAACATGCGAAATGCAAGCTGTAAATCGCCATGGTCGTCTTGCAAACATTGCAAACACAGACTAGAAAGAAGCTCACAAGTGTGTGTTGGCATTTTCCTCTGCGAAGCGAGCTGGAGGCTGGAGGAATGACTCCTCTGCAGCATGTCCCCTTTCGGCTCTCACTTCTTCATGGCCTCCACCTCGCCGCGAACCTCCAAGCGTCTCTTCGTCAGCGG
>CAJNJA010014808.1:56991-70840 GCA_905231915.1 Symbiodinium necroappetens | reverse complement strand
GACAAGAATGCTACACGCTGCACTTTTAGCTGTGAGCCTCACTACCTTCCAGCCACGGGGGGCACGAAGTAAGATCAAAGTGGCAGAACCAAAGATATCCATAGATGAACTTATGGAACTTGCAACATGAGTTGTCTCACTTACAACATAACTGATCGAGGTTATAAATTGACTTGCGGGAGTTATAACTTCAGTAAGTTCGAGGGGCCCTACTTGTATTCTATTACTCATTACAATATACCATATTATCTTGTATTATAGTATGGTATAGTACTAAGTTTTCTTTTATGCTATTTACTGTATTACTAGCTGCATCACAGAGTCACCCGTGCAGATGCATATGCACGCAGTCCGTGCACAGAACCCTCGTCACCCTCTTTCAATTTTCCTATCGCACGATCATGTACCCACGTCTCGTCATGGTTCTTGTCGCAGCACTGGTGGCTGCAGCAACTCGTACAGATGGGGCAGGTCATCCGTGGCCAAATTTCAAAGCAAGCGGAATGATCTTGCAATACGTTGACACTTGACATGCCAACGGCTTGCCCCCTCTGGTAGTCAGCAGCGCCCTTTGGGGCACAGTCTGTCATGTCGGCATGCATGTCCGAATCCTAAAGGAATGCTGAAGGCCTGCATGGGCCTGCTACACATCCGCAAGGACTACTCGCTGTCTCTGGAGCTTCGTAATCGCATCTTCCGCTCCCTTACGACCTGAAATCCTGAATTCTGTGCAGACTGCAGGAAACTGTCTGCGTCCGACGCAGGCATTTGCCTGGTTGTGGCCTCCCTTTGCCGGCTGGCTAGGCCAAACCCAACTCTCCGCGCCTTCATGTCATACACAGACACATACTTCCGCAGCAGCGGTTGCCCGATGACCCACACTTGGGGCTTCCGTGGTGGCATATCCATCACAGAAATGGAAACATCACAAATCCCGCGCGTTCTGTCAATGTAGTCCTCCGGTGCCATGCTCAACGACAAGATCCTCGTCCAGTCCGACATCAGACAACACCGTCTGCATGCTGCAAACCAACAGTAAAAACACGCCCATATAAAGCTCAGAGTCCTGTCGTGCAAGCCCTGGAAGCGGAACTCAACGCTGGGCATCTTTTTCAGATCGCAGTCTGCCTGCATTCGGCAAGGTGCCCAAAGCGCACACATGAAGCTCCCTCTGCAAACTACCACAGGAACAGCACAGTAGAACAGTGCCGGACAAGGGCTTAAAGAAGAAGAAATTCAGAAAAACATGCACATAACTTCGCACACCCAATTTGTCACATTGGGATGGAGGGGCGAGGTCAGGCAGGAATGCGCAATGACGAGGAAAAACATTAAATTTAACCTGTCCTTGCAGTTTGCTAGTCCTTAGAGATGGCTTCCATGCTTCAATCGTAAAGTTCCAGGGAATGCATGTCCACAACGTGATGTGTTGATAAATGACTGTCATGCTGCAGGGCTCGAAATAGTATCGTACTTCACTCCCCCTGCTGTCCCAGCACTCATGAAACCCTCCGGTCCTCTGCGCCGGAAAAAAAAACTGCAACATTATCAGGATCAAATTATAGCTTACACTATAATGGCACCTTGACATCCAGGAGGGAAAGCAAGCGATCCACGGAGACCTGCCCAGGCCAAAGAGAACTTTTGGACACCCACCCCGTCCAAGGTCAGGCCTTTGGACCCATGACATCACCGGTGCCTGTGTCCTGTCAGGTGTAGTCTAAAAAGAATTCTGCATGCAGGATGCATGTTGTCGGGGCCGCACCACAGCTGCAAGGCAGCCAGATGTGCCATGCTCACCTAGCGCCATTGCAATCCATGTCCCATGGACCAAGTCTCTCGGCACGAGGCCCGCGCACGTCTCAAGAAGTCCATATCCCTGTACCGACCTGACAAAAAAAAGGAAGCTGTACTTCGCCGAAGGCCGCGGCCACTAGCAATCGAGCTCCATATTCTCACAGGCTTCGCCATGCGCAACACTGGCAACGAGGAAGGCTTGTGGCGCTTCCTGCAGAGACTGACTTGTGAGCCCTGCAAACCAGATTGGAACAGAAGTCATCAGAGGTTTCGACACACCGGTCCCACAACACAAAATCAAATCCAGAGCTCAGCTGTTTACTCATGCGTCCGAGTTGTGTGGGACAGCTGCCAGTCCCTCTTTGGTGACCTACATTGAAACATGCATTTGTGATGGAAGGGCATATATAACGTACAAATTCTAGCCCAGGGGCTTTCAGCTATCTGCACTTGCTTGTTTTCGGTCGTCGCTATACCCGAAAGCCCCAAGTCACGGCTGTCGTCAGCAGCCCTCTCTATGCACCGCATCGCAACGGTCAAACCAGCCTTCTGCACTTTTTAACTCCTATCAGCATCAAATCAATCAAGGCAGGGTGAATGCTGCGAAGCCAATTGCAAACATTTGGAAAATCAGGGAATCACACTCTCCCAGCCAGCAGTTGTTGTACATCTGTTGGACCTGAGTACGAGTGTGGCTAGATCGACTGTATCGCGCCAGAACTCAACATGCCACTAGGAGGAACCTAAAGACATAAGACCGCCAGGCATGGTGCTGAAGCCCAGCTCCTCATAGGACAACGCCTGCACCAGAACTGCACCAGAAGCTTCCGGTGGTGACAGCTTGATGCTCACCCGCAAGCTTGCAAAAGGCGAAGTGCAAAGTTCAAAGCTCAGTAGACCATGACCTCCCTGTGCATTGAAGAGGAGGTTCTATGGCTGGTAATTCTACGCAGTCAGGGTGTAGTAAAGCAACGGAATGCATCTTGAGCACCTGGAGAGACTCGCAAACCACCACGTTAGCCCGTGTGTCCGCATCCAGCACCTGCGCAGCCGGATTCTGTCTTTGCGCAGGCTCTTCCACCCCTTTTACGCCATTCTGGCACACAGTCTCGGTACCCCTCGGCTCGTCAGTGGCGAGGATTGGCGATTTTGGCAAACAGGGCCTTCTGTACCACAGGCCAGACCATCCTGCTGAAGACCGAGGGCGCGTTCAAGACGATGGCCTTGCACTTTGTTCCAGGCTTTCCGAAAATCGTAAATATTGCCGTACGCATGTGCATGTCTGTATATACTACGTCTGACATGTTGTATGACAACATTCTGATAAGACTCGACATATACATATATATATATATGTGTGTGTGTATGTATGTATATATATATACATAAATATGTGGAAAGAGATATGTATGACAGATATATATATATGTTGATATATTAGCTATGACGTATTAGATCCTACTGGGTACTAATATAATGCTACTAGGTATTAGACCTTAATATAATGCTACTAGGTATTAGACCTAGGTATTAGACATTATGTGTTGGACGTTAGGTAGTAGATATCATATCTAGATGTTACGTACTTATTGTTATAGAAATTCAAGTATTTTATTTCGATACACGATATTAGGTGCCATGGGTTCTAGATCATGTGGTATATGTCCGATCCTAGACATTCGACGTGAGATAGTACTTACACTAGCCGTTGCATGTGATCTGTTGCAGTAAATAAATAGATATGCATTACATAGCAACATTTCGTATCTATTACAAAATTAACCGTCCACATTACATCTGATATAATGCATATTACATACGGTGTAGATATGTTACACACAATAGAACTTGCTGCATGTTCGTTGCACTATCCATTGTATGTTGTATGTCTTGGAATAAGTATCATATGCGATATACACATACTCTACTATCTGCTTTAAGATGCACATTGCATACTGCGTATCATGTAACCTGTGTTACGTATTGCATATTGTACACCGAACATCGTAAAATGTGTAACATGTATGATGTGCGTTCGATTGCCTGTCGTATCTTGTATCTATCTGTGACCTGTTACGCAAAGGCATTTGTGCCAGTGTGTACATATATACACACCCTAAATAACCGGTGTGTATATATATATACATATATTTTTTTTGTGCTCAGAAACTGGATAGTAGATCATTGTGTGCTGTAAGCTGTATACATATAACACTGCACCCTTGACTCTTACATCTTGCCCTATACCTCATGCCCTTTCTCTTACAAACTACTTATTATATACTCTTTTGAAAGCTTTATTGTATAGACTGCTTGCTTTCTATTTCCTGTTATCCTTTTGACAATACTCACTACCCATAATCCGGTATGGGCTTGCTAGTATGTGTTGTATACTGTGTGTAGTTGTGTTTGTACTTTCACTATATATACATATATGTACATGTGTATATATATATATATGTATGTATACACGTATACACTCTTCTCTACTATGTGCTTTCCATAACATAATATATGTTTTACATGTGTGCCTGTATAAATATATATTGTATATGTATATGTATATCATAGATACATGTGTATATATATGTATGTATACACGTATGCACTCTTCTCCACTATGTGCCTTCCATAACGTAATATATGTTTTACATGTGTATATATATGTAGTATATGTATGTGTATATCTATGTGTGTGTATATGTTTGTACATATATGTACATACATACATACATACATACATACATACATACAAATATATATATATGTA
The DNA here is from genome assembly GCA_905231915.1 of Symbiodinium necroappetens. Lineage (NCBI taxonomy): Eukaryota > Dinophyceae > Suessiales > Symbiodiniaceae > Symbiodinium > Symbiodinium necroappetens. Next base: position 66,273 of record CAJNJA010014808.1, on the reverse strand, counting down.
TATATTCTATATATGCATATATATATACATACATTCACATGAATACACATAATATAAACATATACAAATAAATGACTTTCGCGCCACCATCACGGAACTTTCGCGAAGGCATATGTACATAGCTTTCCCTGAGCTATAAGCTACAGGCTTCTCGATGACAAGTTGTTATGGGAATGAGAAATAAGAGCTCACGGCAGGCTTCCTAGGGATTTCAGGGCTGCCGTGACAGCCACAACAGTTGGAGAGGGCTGGTTAAGGCCGTCTTAAGGATCAAATTCTTAACGAATCCGTCTTAGGCTTAGGATTCTTGACAAAGCTTCCCAAAAGTTTCGATTTTAGTAATAGCAATAGCAATAGTAGTAGCAATTGTGAATAGTAACAGTAATCATAACAGCACTAGTAACAGTACGGCAAGTAGGCTAAACAGATAACTTTCGCAGAAAAACGAGTAACTTTCGCCTCACCATCGCGGAACTTTAGCGAAGGCATATTTAGCTATGCAGTTTGCCGCTCATATAAATTATGGCTCAAGGCGCTTTAGATCAACTATCATGTACACGTACAATTATATTTACATATTTAATGATCGATTTACTTATTTCTATGCTTCTGACAACAAGCAACAAATGTGTGTTGTGTAGTTTTTTCGCATAAACTACAGTATATGATTGCAAACTTTGCGGTAACTTTGCAGATACAATTGTACCGTAAATGATGTGTCTGTTTTGTCAAATTTTGTCAACTCTTACATGCTGTATGATACATACTAAAAACTCTACACTCTACAGCATCATGAATTTTACGGCCACATATCATGTGCTGCATATCATGTGATACATTTTTCCATTACGTACACGTTGGGCATTGGGCGCCATGCAGTTGGAGCCTTTCGCAAGGCGCAGGGGTAGTGCTTCTCTGCAAGACCGAGAACCTCAGGCGGACAGTAGGTGACTGTGGCCTTCGAAGGTGTGGAACAGGCGCTGCGCATACAAGTGAGCCAGCCACTCGGCAAAACTGGTGAAGACCCGACAAGCAGGACCTGGGCCCCGAGCTTGCTCATCGGGTTTCTCATGCCCGTGTCACGAGAGATTCCGGGGAAGCACTCTAAGCAAACCACGTTATCTGCGAAAGCCGGAGCTCTTTCAAGTCGTACACGACCACTGTTCCAGGTATGTCATGAGGATCTATGCTGCTGCTGCCTGGGCCGCGGAGGCAGAGGTCTCAGCATTCTGCCTAAGAATTCGGCAATTTCGGCCCAGCCTGTGGCCATCCGACGTCCATGGCACTGAATTTCGTAGCTCCGCTCCATCCACGTGAGCCAAAACAGGCGCAAACGCTCCTAGCAGCCAGGGAAAAACGAGGCTTGCAGGAATGGGCCCCCCCACAGCACTCTTCCTGCCTCATCGACTCCCAGCTGCAGAAAGCGCACAGCCTGAGGCTTTGGGAGAGAGGACATGTGCTGATAAACGAATATCTATATAAGAGGGGACTGCTAAATGCTTCTAAGGGCACCTTGCCAACATCGAAGAAGGAGATGGGGCTCCCATCGCCCGTAATGCCCAGATTGACCTGTGAGGCAGGTCGAAGTGCAACTGTGCAGTAGGATTGCTTCTTCTGCTGCCCAACCTCTGGCCAAACCTCACGGAGCTGCTCATGCACCTCAACGCATATTGTATGCGATGTAATGATAGCTACTTAGAGCTTCGAGCAGACAAGAGATCACCTCTTACAGTTCTCTGGTCGGAGTCGGGCCTCCTGAGCTGCGGGTGTCTGCAAGAGCTGGTTAACTCCTGACAATCATACACATGCAGCATGGCATGATATTATGTAATCTACATGACAACATAGTATAATACAGTAAGACCCAGCATGAGGTGACAGAGTGGAATAGAATACAAGACAACCCTGAGCATTGTGTAATAGGAAAAACCGATAACGATTAGGTAAAATCCTGTCTAGTAGGAAACCATTGTCGAGTTGGTAAACCCTATCTAAGAGGAAAATCCGTGTCTAGTAGGCACACTCTATTCAATAGGAAGCGCATCGTGAAGTAGGGGGATCGACAAACCAAGCTTAAAGCTACTGTGCACACACAGATATATATATATATATACATATGCAAATATGACAAACATGCGGATATGTAGAAATGCAAATACACAAATGATACATTATGACATAGTGTTAGAATCATACTGATATGTCCATATGTATATATACATATACATACATACATACATACATACATACATACATATGCATGCATGCATATATGTGCGTATGTATGTATGTATGTATGTATGTATGTATGTATATATATATATGGGGATGGAGTCTCGTGCCGCTCGCCTTCTCGCACCCGAAACTCCACGGTCTCCCGAAGCTTCTGCTCTGCAGCGTCCAAGCTGTAGCCACTGGCCCTGTGCATTTCGACTCTCGAATTGTCTGCATGAGCAAATATATATGTGCATATGTATATATAAATATATATGTAGATAGATGCATTATGGCTCTTGTGGGGTTTTATGATTTGCCTGCATTTTGGCAGACCCTGCCTCAAAAATCTCCAGTGGCAGGCTGGGTAGCCACCTGATCAGACAAGGAGATCTAAAGACAGCTCTTCGGAAATTTTGCAGCTTGCTTCTCAATCTCGGTCGCAAGCCGAGCTTCTCAATGGTACCTTTGATGCTCTGCGTTTAAGATGCAAGGAGGAGATGCAACTGTGCCAAGACCGCGACCCCGCGCTGCATCGGAAGAATCCAAGAGGTCTGGCAGGTTTCCAGTAGGATGGCTCACAACAACAGCTTTGCAGGAGGAAAGAAAGCCAAGATCCCACAGCGTATGTATGAAGAGCCACAGCATTGCTTCGGCCGTGAATGCCGTGTGTTATCGTCCAAAGCGTAAGAACGGCCACCATTTGAAGCATCAGCTCGTCAAGCATCCGTTCGAAGGTCCATATTCTTGCAGGTTGCAGAACATAAGCCCTGTGGTGTATGCTACATGCTACAGTATTATAAATGGTGCAGACGGGGTCGCAGGTGGGTCGAGCTTACATGCATGTCGCGGCTGCCCGCGACGGCTTGAACTGCTTCTGCAGAATGCTGATGACTCCTGCGATAGTTCGCCTCGCCTATCCCAGTAGTTCATAAGATGCAACTTCCGATCTAAACAAGTGCCTCCGATTCGACCGACTTGCGGAGTGCCGATGCGATCTGTACCTTCTTGCATCCCATAGTTTGAGCTCGTGTCGCGCAGCCCCCAACGACGGACGGTATACCCACGCAGCGGGAACTCAAACAATCAAGCGCCTCAAGAATGGCCATACTGCAAAACATACACCCCGAGGATCTCGCTTGGTGACTCGCCAAGCTTTCCAGGCGAAGCTGCAACCACTGAAACCAAGCAAGTCCAAGTAACACGGCCGGAAGTGACATAAACTGACATAAAATGACATGAACCTCAGAAGTCAAACCAGTATCCCTAAACCCTAAATCTTAAACCGTTATCCCTAAACCCTAAATCGTAATCCCTAAACCCGAAACCTGAATCCCTACACCCTAATCAAAGGCCTGTCAACCGTTGCTGCAGGTCTTCGACGCGCTTATCCACCGCGAAGCTTGGCACGGCCGCCTCGTGAGCAGGAACGTTTGCTATTGGTCTCATTTTCTTATTGTTGAGTATTATTACTACTACGACTTATATTTTCAAGCTACTTTTCTCATTGTTACCCATATTATTATTGTCATCATCATTATTACTGGTATTAGTTATCATTAGTACTTAGTCGTGTCGTCGCAGTAGTAGTAGTAGTAGTAGTAGTTGTTGTTGTTGTTGTTGTTGTTGTCGCTGCTGTTGTTGTTTTGTTGGTACTATCACTAGCTTCCGCATGATCATTAAAAATTTTCATGATATTCATACAAGAATAAGACTAGTAGTAATGAAAATAACAGCATTTGACTGAACAATAGCAGTAATCATCACCCCAATAGTAGCAGCCTTGCCTCGGAATTCTTCGTGGCGGTGCCCTGGCTGCATGCTGGTGATGCCTCGTCACTGTGGGCTTTGAAGCGACAGGCTCATGGTTCCCTCAAGCCCGGCCTCCCACTGCGACACCTCGTCGCTGCAGTTGGCCTGCATGGCAGTACCGTTACCCTAAACCCTAAACCCACTTCCCAGGGTTGCAAGCCCCGAGATGCTACGGCGGGACCGGCGCCCCGCCTCACTAGGATCGGAGGGGACGGCAGTGGAAGGAGCGCTTCTCCTTGCCTTCTCCCAAGGAACCTCGTCCTCGCACGAAAACCACTCGGAGTCCTGTCTTTTTGACAGGGCCCGATCCGGAACAGGCCGTGCTTCCTCGTCAGGAATTACAACCTCCAACTGCTCCACAACCTCACGCGTGGCCCCGCAAGCTAGTATCAGGTCTTCGCCCAATAAGCTGCATGTCAGAAGCATCGACATTGTATCGAAGGAAATCTCTCAGAGCCACTTGCAACGTACCGGTGCTACCTCAATTTTGTCAATCTTGCCCTGTGCGACAACCATGATATCCAAAGAGTGAAGCTTATAAGCCCATGAAACAAGCGCTTGATCCTACCACAACCGAGACCACTGCTGTCCTGCACTTGAGCATTCAGACATCAAAGCGGGCAGAAGCTGTGTGCAAGGAGGTCTCATGGAAGACTTGCGCAGTTCACCAAAACCCTGGACAGCTCAGGATGCAACACAGATACCACCTGGAGCAACCAGTACCCCAACTCCTGCACACTGCTCTTGCAGACAAACACACACAGACACCTCTACCTTCCAGGATCGAAGGTTGTTTTTGCTGGACCTCTGCCTCTGGTGCCATCGGCGCCCACGCCAGGGAACTAGACCTGAGTGGATCACATCTCGCTTCTCCCCTCAACTTGTCTGAGGCTAAGGCCGAAGCTCGACCAGCTCTGGCGGAAGTTGGGACACGTCCGTGGCGAAGGAAATCTTACGTTCCAGCAGCACAGCTCACGTCCGGCAGTTCCCCAGCCACCTTAGGCTCCCGGCTTCACCTGAACTTCCTTCTTCACAGAGTGGCTGGTCCAGTCTTATGGCAAAAGCGCCTACGGAGCCGCTCAGCAGGTCTCGGCGCTGCTCCACATGACATCGACGGAAGCCAGGCGGCCGACCCAAACCGGCTTGATCGGCCAGTGCACGGACGGGACCTCCCGACTCACACAGGCATCTGCAAGACTCTAGGCGGAGCTTCCTACACTTAGAGAGTTCGCTCTGAGTTGGCGGCTGTGAGGTGTTGGCGCGAGACCTGAGCCAAGCTCTCGCCCAAAGATCACAAGGGACTTCCATGAGGGCTGAAGCAGGCACTGCAGCATGTGCAGCGTTTTGATTTGGCCCACACAGCGAGGCTCGAGTCCAAAACGATCTCTCGTTTGCAGCGGAGTCGATTGATCTCGTTTGCCGTGCAGTCTATCTGCCACCACGGCCGGGGTATGGAATGTAAAGCTCGAAAGCAGGCTGCAAATGCGGAGCTGACCCACTGAGGACTTGCAGATTGTGCGCTACAGCAGGATGCGAGGCGTTCAAGCGAAGTGCCTCTTGGAGGGCTTGCGATGCTTGGTCTCCTGCATTGCCATATGCGTATACGACGGCCATGTTACTCCACGTAATCGCCGAGTCGGGGTCACACTGCAAACCTTGTGTCAGCGAAGCAAGCGCTTGCTCCAACTGGCCTTGCCGGGCCTGTGCCACACCGAGTGCATTCCAGGCAAAGCAACTGTAAGGCATGCGGTTAAGGCCCTCCTGAAGGTAATTCGCTCCTTGCACATCAGAGCCCAGCTTCACCATCAAGTACCCTAAATCAGTCATCCAAAGAAAATCGTTGCCGTCATGGAGCCCGATTCCGTGGCCATTCAATATCTTTTCGAAACTTCGGTATGCCTCTGAGAAGCGACCCAAGTTTATCAAAATCCTTGCAATGCAGTAATCCGTGATTGCTTGGTCATCGAAGATCGACAAGGACTTTTGGTAATAGTCTAACGCCTCCTCTAGCTGTCCAAGCGCCTGGAGCTCGGAGGCTTTGGCATGAAGCACCTTCACGCTTCTGTCCCAATGCTCGGCGTCCTTTACGAAAAGAACTGCCGGCGATTCCCAGTGAGACATGCGAATGTTGGAGTTGATGACGTAGACAGCCAGACAAGCAGCGGCCGCTGTCCAAGCAACGCTGGAAGCGGGCCGGCGTGTACAGCGGCTGCCAAGTCCACCTACGACAAGCGACCATCCGGCTGTCAAAGGGTAGAGCAATCTTTCCCCGATGGTTGTGCCGACCAAGAAGAAGAGGTTGGACATCGGAACAAAGGGCACAACGATGAGGCCGAGCCCCAGGATGATAGAAGGGCATGCTCCCCGCAAGCGCATCCCGTGACAGGCTAAAGCTGCTACCGCCAGGTAGGCTGCGAGGATAAGTTGAAGTCGTAGGTCCAAGACGGTTGTGACCATGGGAAGAGACTCGAACGAGTAGTCCCATGACTGGTTCCACGGGAATACCAGCAGTTTGGCATAATAGCCATGCTGAAACAAGTAAGACAATGTCCGCACGAGCAGAGCTTGCGACTCGCTACCGTGCAGCCTTACATCTTGATAACGTATTGGGGTGTCAACGTAACCGAAGCCAGCATCTGTACCACCAACATACCAAGTTCGTAATCCTGCGACGGCAAGGAAGGAAATCAAGAGGCCCAGCACATGCTTCCATCTGCAGCGCAGGGCGGCCTCTGCACACATAACGAAGAACAAAGCAGTGAACCCTGGCTCTTTGCATAGTCCGGAAAGAATGTTCAAGGCTACCAAGATCGCGTAGAATACGAGGGTCTGCAAAGGACCGGCGTTCCGTTGTAAGTTTGAGCGAAGGTAAAACAGAATTGCGAGCAGATAAAAGGTGGTAGACAAGGAATCCGCACGTCCCACCAAGTAAACGATGTTTTCGATGTGCACCGGGTGCGCAGCAAACAAAGCAGCCCCAAGACCAGCCCATCGCAGTGGGATTCGTGCTTGAAGCAGAACCGCAAGCATCAAGGCAGCATTCAGACTGTGAACCAAACAGCTAAGAAGGCGCATGGGCTTCATCTCTGTCCCAGCAAAGCCGAAGCGAGAACAAAGCTGCCACTCTGCTGCATACATTAAGGTTATTAAGGGGCGCCATGACTTGTGAGTGATATAGCCCTCGGGCGGATTCAGGGGTGTTCCCCAAAAGTCATGCTTAAGCACTTCCATGACCGAGGTCTCTCCTCTGGCATCTGGGTTCCGATAGATGGCAAAGCCTTCATCCACAAACCAACTTCTGTAGCCGACACAGATATAGTAGGGAAGCGTCAGAGAGACAACGGTGACATACACCACGAACCGAAGCCATGAAGGCTGTGCCGATTTCACCCGAGCTGACTTTCCATTGCTTGAGGCTGTCTTGGCAAGCCTGTCACAGCAGGCCAGCAGCTCACTTGCCCTCGAGCGAATGACTGCAGCATCGACCCCCGAGACATCCAATCTTTGCATGTCCGTCCGGCAGATGGTCTCTACATCTTGAAGCAGCTCGGCCACGGTGCGTGGCACTTTGCCGTGGGCTTTCTGCGCAGGGTCCGAGGCAGCCATCAGATGCTGTTCAGAGGCTTTTTCAAAGAGAGCTGGCGGTCTGGTCTGGGGCTGGGACGGTCTAGGGACTTGCGGGCTTGTCAGAAGTTCGTCATGCTGTTACAGCTACAGTCGCTGGAGTGCTGTGCCGTGATACTACGCAGCTCTCGAAGCATCTCTGCAGCGGACAGGGGGGTCTGTGCTCTTTGGGTTGCGACACATTCATCTGCGCAAGCGTCGACTCCCCGGTAGGGTCCAAGCCAAGAATGCCATCGAATGGCATGTCAATGAATGGGAAGTCACTCTCCTGATCTCGGCGGTGACTTACAGCAAGCAGCCCGAAAGTCCCGAAAGTTGCCCCGGCTCAAAGTATGCAAGTTGCTAGCCCACCTGCTCCGCAGCATGAAGGTCCATCGCGGCACAGAGCTTCAATGGACGGTCTGCATCGGCGCAGAGATAGCACCCCTCTTCCCCCAAAACCAACAAGGGCCTAAGTTGGGGCACGCCTCCGCCTAGGCAGAACTTGTCATGAGCGGGGAGCCCCACCAGCTTTCCGGAAGCAAAGCTCATGGCCTCCGGCACTATCGTTTATGTATGTTAAATTACATTATATTTTGTTGTAATCTCTTATTTTTTATTATGTTATATTATATTATACTATACTGTGTTCTTTATATGAAGGCCGAGAAGCGGAAAAGCAAAAGCGCGGAAGCAGACAATGACAGCTCATGCTCGGAAGTGAGGAAGCGCAGACGAGACCCCCCCAAGCCCCCCAAAAAATACCACAGGCACAAAAACTAAATTCCCACAACAAATGGCCCTCCATCAAAGTGCCCCCAAATGCCCAAAATCTGAGCAACTATAGCCCGCATTCCCCATAGATGCCAAGATTTTAGGAATTTGGGTGAAATTTGATCCCTGCCAATGTTTTCGCATTTCATGCTTCAGGAATTTGGGGGAATTTCGAGCCTGGCAGCACTTTGGCAACCTCGGATGCGAAAACATCGGCAGGGATCAATTTCCCAAAAATTCCCGAAGCCTGAAATGCGAAAACATCGGCGGGGATCAAATTCCCCCAAAATTCCCAAAATTTGAGCAACTATAGCCCCGCATTCCCCAAAGATGCCCAGGATTTTAGGAATTTGGGGAAATTTGAGCCCTGCCAATGTTTTCGCATTTAAGGCTTCAGGAATTGTTGAAAATTTCGAGCCTGGCAGCACTTTAAAAACATCGGCAGCGATCAACTTTCCCAAATTCCTTGCCCCCGCACTCCCCATAGATGAGGACTTTAGGAATTTTGGGAAAATTTGATCCCTGCCAGTGTTTTCTCATTTCAGGCTTTAGAAATTTTTGGGAAATTTGAGCCTGGCAGCACTTCGGCAACCTCAGACGCGAAAGCATCGGCAGGGGTTGTAAATGTCACTAAAAGTCCTTGTCCGCACACTCCTCATAGATGCCAGGATTTTATTGTTTTTGTGTTATTGTTACAGTTTTTACTGCTTCTAATTTTTCTATCTTAAGTATGTTATTATTCATTATGTTATTATTGTTAGATTGGCATTATCTATTGTTATTATTAGTCATACTGCTGATGGTGGTGGAATACATGTTGTTCCTATTACCTGTTGTTCTTGTTGCAATTGTAGTTGCAGCAGTACCAGTAGCGGTATT